>MU968382.1:5652407-5868435 GCA_034641835.2 Pinus albicaulis | reverse complement strand
GACAACATCTGAAACCTCCACAGTTATGGTTTCGACCAATGGTACAAACCTCCCGCCCATCACGGTTCTTTTTAAGGATCTCCTCGATGAAGTCCTGCCTACGGACAAAGCTATTTGAGAGATCGTGTCTTTAGAAGAACGACCTTGGGGAGAGTTCCACCATCGCGCTTTGATGTTCGATTCGGACGCAATAACTACTCAAATACGATCTTTTGACCCACCTGAGATCATCTCCTCTGTTTACATGACTATTCAAACTATTGATTCGGAAGGGAACTTGGGAAACCTTTCTAAAACCTTGCTCATAGATATCTCAGTCAAAATGGGTATCGTGGAAAATATTCAAATTGGAGTAGATTGCAATATTGAGGAAATTGCACACTTCACATCCCTTTTTAAAGAATTCTGTGATGTGTTTGCTTGGTCTTACGATGAAATGGCCAGCATAGATCCATCTATTGTCGAGCATGAAATCAAGGTTTATGAAAATGCCAAACCTATTTGGCAGTGACTCTGACCTGTCCACCCGTGTAAAGAAGCCGCCATTAAGACTGAAGTCGAAAAAATTTTGAACGTTGGTTTTATTTATCACGTTCCTTTGACAGAATGGGTTTCCAATCCGTTCCCCGTAGACAAAAAACAAGGCATCATCCAAGTTTGTGTGTATTATCATGATTTGAATGCTACTTGTCCCAAAGAAAATTATCCTACGTCGTTCATAGATCAGATCCTTGATGATTGCACCGAATGTGACTCTTTTTCTTTTATGGATGGTTTCTCGGGGTATAACCCAATTGCGATTAAAAAAGATGACCAACATAAAACCGCCTTCATCTGTCCTTGGGGCACATTTGCGTATCGTAAAATCCCATTCGATCTAAAGAATGCGGGAGCAACTTTTCAAAGGGCTATGGACTACGCCTTTCACGACATTAGGCATATTGTACATGCTTACTTAGATGACCTTGCGGCTCATTCCAAGAAGCGATCCCATCACCTCGCACCCTGAAACAAATCTTCGCTCGGTGTAGGTTCTACAATATACGTCTAAATCCACATAAGTATGTATTTTTTGTCGATTCTGGACACCTTCTAGGTTTTATTGTCTCCAAGCACGGGATTAGGGTTGATCCCGATAAGGCTAAAGAAATCATTGAATTACCCACACCACAATCCATTCTGCAACTCCAACGTTTGCAAGGGAAGGAAATTTTTTTACGTCATTTCATAGTGAACTATGCCGAGAGGACAAAAGGCTTTATGCACTTATTAAAGAAGGGAACACTATATTTATGGGATGACCAAGCTCAACGGTCATTTGACGCCTTGAAATGAGCACTCATTTCTGCCCCACTTATTAGTGCCCCTAATTATTCACGCGGCTTTCTCCTCTACTTGGCAGCCTCACCATCCTCACTTGGCATGGTTCTGGTTCAAGTTCACCATGATGATAGTGAACATGTGATATATTAATTTTCAAAAGGTCTCATTGGACCTGAACTACGATATTCACATGTGGAAAAACTCTCTCTTGCAGTGGTCTTCGCTGCCACCCGACTCCGACACTATATATTACTACATCAGACTACTGTTATTGCTTTGGAGAATCCCATGTGACACATTTTGTCTCGCCAAGTTATTGGAGGAAAATATTCCAAATGGATAGTGATCCTCCAACAATTTGACTTGGTATTCACTGCTGCCAAAGCAAATAAATCTCTAGTCTTCTCCAAATTAATGTCGGACCTTCCTAGAATCGACCCAGGAGATGTAGCTCATGATCCATTTCCTGATGAATCCGTCTTCTTAGTCGATTCTTCTAATCCTTGGTATGGAGACATTTTGGTCTACCTCCAAACTCAATGCTTCTGCCCAACTCTCACATCCGATGAATGTCATTGTATTCACCACCAAGCGAAACACTACCTCGTACTCAACGATACTCTATATCGTCGTGGTGTCAATACTATTCTTCAACATTATCTCACTATTGACGAAGCAGAACGCGTTTTAAATGACTGTCACGCATGGGTGTACGACAGTCATGTTTCTGGCATAGCTACTGCCCAGAAAATCTTACGTGTAGGCTATTATTGGCCCACTTTGTTTAAAGAATGCATCACAGCAGTCCAGAAGTGTCATCCGTGTCAAATTTTCACGAAGAAAATGCATGCGCATCCCTCCCCTCTCCACCCGAGTTTCTTTTGTCAGGCTCGTTAAACTACCACGAAAGAAGATTATGAGCCATTATTTTCATCTTTTTCAAAGCTCTTTAAATGGAAAAAGTAACCGAGTTTTTCTTTGTGTGACTCGTTAAAACTTCACGAAGAGCACTGAGTTTTTCTCCATGTGACTCGTTAAAACTTCACAGAGAGCATCGAGTTTTTCTCTGTTTGACTCGTTAAAATTTCACAAAGAATATTGAGTTTACTTCGTCTCCTCATACTCATAACAAAATGAGATAGACGTCCATCGGACATAGATTTCTCATTTTTCCGGCTTCGATGGACTAACTCATGGAAAATGAACCATTTCGGGCTTACTATTCTCCCTTTATCGTGCCCAGTTATCAAGACATGACAAAGATACCCCCCCAGAGTTGTCTTTTACGACATTTTTCAAACTCTCTAAATATGAAAAATTCACCGATTTTACCCGTATGGACTCATTAAACTTAATCATATGGGGAAAATTTTGGACAAAATGGATACTATTTCTGTTACATTTAAGAAAGGTTGATTTGGCAGCCAAAATCTTGAACATTGCACTTCCCAGAAAAATCTTTCGCATTTAGCCGAACCCCACCATCTATGATTTTATCCTTTGTCTCCCAGTGTTCCTGCACTGGTCAAATCCTAAATATTCTTTGGTGTTCATTAAGCCTAAGCTACCTAGTAACCTGTTAGAGTGCCTTCTATTGTTCAAATAGATCTCTCTATCTACTGCTCCTCATATCAACCAAAGCGATCATAATGCCAGAAATTATTTGTTGTCAGTTATTCCCATTTTCTCTTCATATTTTCCATCAAGAACAACATCATCTTTTCCTGTTTCATGTTGATTTATGTAGGACGCCTCAGTGCCTACCTTTTGACAGGTCTCTTCCTATCGACTACAACATCTTATCTAGGAATTTAATCCAGAAACACAGTAGTACCCAGATACTTTCATACATCAGTGGTAGGTCATCTTGTATTTGATTGGGGGTCTTCATTATTGGCTCCCGATCGAATGATTCTACGAGTGTTCGACATCAACTCCTTTTATTCACACTCGCTAGATTGTACTATGCATCTTAGGGATCATCATCATTATTGGTGGCCACCCTCACATCTGTTAATAGTTTTCCTTACTGGCTGGTAATCAGAAGATTTCCCACATGTTCGATGACATCTCCTCCATTCACATGTAGGGAAATATGTATTTTAAGTGAATCGGTGGCCAAGACCTTGGGGCAAAGGTTACACCATTACAACTATGTTTCCTTCCCCAAGTTGTGATATTTTTTATGGAGACAACTTTTCAGTATTGATCCTATTCTGACAGACACTTCCATGTTACGCTTATCGGTGGACACACTGTTTATATCTCTATTTTAGAGAAATCATGTTGATTAGCTACTGAGCATGGGAATGCCCAACTCCAGACAGATACTATATTTTCTGACATATGTTGTTGTTTCAGGTTTTCCTCAGTCCTCCAATCTCTCTAATTATACTACACATATTAAAAAGTATTTCGGCCATTGTATTATTCTCTAACCGCACACTTTAGGGGGCATCTGTTACAGGACAAATGACCTCCTCATCAGCTTAGAGGAGAAGGTAATATGGAAGGAATAAAGTGACCTAAACAAAATCCATTTCTGCCAAGGTAGTGCACCCCAAAAACAGCTAAATTGTGTTATAACGCTTCTAATCCATGTAAAGGTCACGTTAGTGACTAGGGAAATGCTCTATCTTGCGCAGAGGGTAGCGTTACCCGTGTTTAAATATGAAATAGGAAAAATCATGTGGATAATGATTGGCAAATCCATATTTTTCTCATGAAGAGTCAATGCAAAATAGAAACTGAAAGGCACTAACCTCTTATTAGGCCTTACAAAAAGCAACTAGACTCTCAAGGAAGGAAAAAGCATGGAAGGCTAAGGAAACATATTAGTTTTTTCCTTTTTGAACTGGTTGAAAGATTTGGGCAAGGTTTGCTCTCTCCATCGCCTATAAAATGGAGTTGTGGGCTATTAGTCCAGTGTCGAAGGTTTTTTGAATACATGTGAAGGAGAGCTACATTGTTGCAATGTGGTAGTTGAGGATCGGTGAAGTTCATTGATAGCTTACCACCTTGATTGCCATCACATACAAGGAAAGAGACAGAGAGATTGGGAGACTGAGGAGAGCTTGGTGCAACCGACATTTGTAATCCTCCTTTTTATAAATCAATAGAATTGTATCTGTTTTGTCCATTCGATGCTTTAATATTTCCATTTTTTTTCAATTATTAATATAGCCTGACACGAATGGATTAGATCTGAATTGTTTTATGTTTATCATATGCTGATTTAGTTAATAAGAAGTATATTGTTGTAGAGATTACACGAGTGCTTTGTTTGATTGCAGGACCTAAATTTGGAGTTGGTGAAGGAGGATCCTTGCTTCGCTGCTCAGTGTTCTCCAAAGGATCTGGGATCGGAAAAGAGGTAATCTCCCATCTCATTTTATTAAATAATATAAATTAGCATGAACATATATGCAGCATCTTTGTGAACTATACAACTAATCTGACTATCTACCTCGGGCACCGGAAAGCCTAGAGAGGGATATTCGATAACCACTACCAAAGCATATTACCCTATAGTAGCCCCCAACACTCACATGTGACTCATCCCGAGTAACTCAGCTAGTACACCCTGAATCTTCACTGCTATGTTGTCATAGGCCTTGTTGCAGGGTTGAAGCATCTCTAAAATCTGCTTCTCTTCCTGACACACTTCCTCGAGTAGCTTCCTTGTGGTCAACTTGGTTGTCTTCTATAGGATGTCTTTCTACCAGATGGAGTCATCCACTCTTTCATCCATTTCTTCAGTATGTCCAAAAGTTCCATCTCTATGACCAAATATGGCAAGGATTCAATGTCTCGATCGGATCCTTTCATGCCTTGATGTAAGCTCTGTGGAAATCAGCCTTAAACTCTACAATATTCTAGTATTCTTCAAACAAAGTGGGTGACATCCTGGGACGTTGATTCACCATTGTGCGTAAATCCATCTCCATTACGACCCAAAAATCCTTGTTTTCCATTGTGTGTTTCGGCTCCTTAGAAAACCATAGCAAGGCATATCTTGCGGCTTTGCACACATCTAGGTCAATTGTGGTAAGCTATGACTTTTCTAGTTCCTTTCATGCCAATAACACTATGATCGACAGTAACCACATGTAGTGGAACATCTTGCCTTCCTCCTGTGCTTCTTTTTAGTCCTCCAAAAATTCCTTGCACAAGTAGTTGGCCTAGTTAAACTAGACCCCTTTGCTGCACTACACAACCAAAGAGACCACGGTTTTTGGGACTTCATTCGCTCTACACTTGCACATGCTTTTTCCTACAAGAATGTGTGTGGATAATTGCATTGCTTGGTCATTGATATAATTTTTTTCATAGCCTCGTGACTTCTTGATCAACTCATACTTATCTTCATTTCTTTAGTGACTTCCTTATCTTGACTCTTGCCCATGAACTCCTCAGCAGGGTTCTTTCCTTGGGTTGGCGGTGTGGTGATTCATCTTATCAACATTTCATCTATTAGGATCCTCTCTCCCTACCAAAGGTATATGTCATGCACTAAAGCCAAAAGTTTTCAAACACATATTGTGTTGATAAAACTTCAACTAAAGTGTGGTACGTTCAACATATTCAAAAATCATGCACACTGCAAACCTTCATGTTACTAGGATTAATCCCTCTTGCAGACAAGAGCGATCTCCCTGGTACTCCAACGAGTAACTAGAAACAAAGATCCATTAAATATATCTTTCTCTAGATTATTTGTATTTATATTATTACAACCATGAAAGAAATAGGACATGCTCCTACCTTTCAATCCAGATGTCCGATTTATTCCTTTTCCTTTCGCTTCAAAGTAGTTATTCAATGAAGAGTAGAACCCGTAATCACAAACAAGACAAACGATCAAAGCACCTGCAGTATATAATAATTATAAATACTAATCAAACTTAGTGATCAAGGAATCTAAGTATTGACATCATTCCCATGAATTTAGAAACAAGACAATGAGAAGCAGAGATCCATATGTATTATCATAAATTAGAAAGAGAAATCTTACAATCAGATGCCTTGATGTTGTACAGATTTCTCTCGTGTGTCTAGGCATTAGGGGAATTTTTAGTTCTAAAATGGGCCTCCTAAGGAAAATGTATAATCAAAATTCACTTTATGAGAACCAATCACATTTTAGGAGATGACATCATCCCTAATGGTTGAGATGGCATTGCTTGAGTTAAAGCTACTTACTTGTCACATTCTCAATGGTGGATAAAAACTCATGCTTAACCATGGTAGTGCTCTAAGTAATTTTAAAATCATAAAGTAAAGTACTCATAATAAATGTTATTCACATTTTTTGAATAAAATATTATCATTGTCATTTCATATTTTTTGAAAGAAACAATGCATATCCCTACACAATATTCATGTATTTACACACTTTTCAATAAATATTATATTTGTGTATTTTCAAATATTTATTTATAAATCAAATCAATTCAATATGTAATATAAAATTCATACATAAAAATATATATTATATTATATTATTTTTATATAGTATATTAATTACATGTTATTATATAATTTAAGTAATATAAATTTTAATTAATAGTATATTCTATAATTAAGAATTTATGAATTTATATTTATATTTTATTTTAAGCTATTTAAGTAAAAAGGAAAAATGCATTAGTTGTGCAATAATAATGACTTTTACTTGAAAATCTCATTCTTATTTATAGTCACATCAACACAAATTTTTTATTAATGCTATTTTGGTACAACTTTTGAATTGAATTTAACCATGGTTACATAGTTTTTGGTGAAAAAAATGAATTCCAAATTTATAAATATTATTTTATTTGTTTAGCTATTATTTTATTATTTCCTTAGGGGGGCCATTTTAGACCTCAAAATTCCCCTAATGAAATCTTTTTCTTTCAGTCTGATAAGCCTTCCTCTATAGAATAACCGGCAGGAAGTCATGGGCACAAAGATGTGATCTTCAATGTGTCAACAAAAACTCACTAGCATAGAAAATATGGACTCTATGAACTCTCTCCAGCTTAGAAAATATACAAATTAGTCTCTATTCACATTGGTATCTACCCTTCAACTTGAAACTTGAGCTCAATTTATAGAGAGATTGAGGTAGTTTCAAATCCATTAAGAGAGGGATGGATTACTCCCATGAAGGGATTTGAGTTCCTTGGACCAAAGAATAAGCTCCATGAGTGGATGGATAAAGCTCGAACTGGCATGACTCTAGAGGCTTCGAGTTGGGAGAATGTTCGACCAACTAGGCTTCTAGAAGTTACTTTTTATTTTTTCTTTCTTTTCACAAGAGTGCACAGGTTTTAGTGGCAAACAGAGCGATGATCAACGTGGATAATGGAAGAAGTATCAGTTTATGCGAAGGAAAAGGCTATAAAAACTGTGCAGGTAATATTTTAATGGTTTTACAGAGATTTCCTCCAATTTCCAAGACTTGATTCAGGAACATGAGTGTTTTCGACCTCTAAGGGAACATGATATGGATGGTGATAGACCCATACGAACAGTAAAATGTCGTGGTGAAAAAATGACATGTAACAGAATTCCCCCTAAAGTGCAAAATATGAGAAAGTTTTTTCTGAAGAGTGAAGTGATTTATCATTCCAGGGATTGGATTGGATACATCGGTCTAAAACTTGTAAAAACATTCAATACAAATATATATCATCGTTGATGTAGGCATTCCCATACTCAGAGAAAAAATAAGTGTTATGGTACCGATATGATTTTAGTATTACATCAAAAGTAGACACAATATGGGTGTAGCCATATATCATAAGAATTCTACTATATTATGAATATAAAACTCCTCGCAGCCTCGATGGTGGAAACTAGATCCAGGGTCTTGATTTCCGCTTCTCAAACAAGTATGAATCTATCCATGCAATTGATTGTGTCGGAGTCGAACATGGTAGAAACCACTTGATTACCAGTCAATGATGAGAACTGTTAACAAGTGTGAGAGAAACCATCAATAATGACAATGGCTCTCAAAGTACTTCAACACAATTTATGAAGTGTGAATGAATTATTTGTAGTCGAACACTCATAGAATCATTCGATCGAAGGTCAATGATGAAAAACTATTGTCGAAGGCGAGAAACTTTCCATTAGGGCATGCAGATTCCAATGTACTAATAGGATTCTAAATCAACTTTATAGATAATGAGCTGATGTCTATATAAAGTGATCTATCGCATGAAAGCCTATGACATGAAACCATTAGATCAATTTTTGAAGATATTTTTTGCAAGGACTAACTCAATTATGTTCAACGCAAATGGAAACAAATGTTTTCAATGAATGGTAAATTGAACTTTCTCTTGAACACATAACGACACTATAAATGGCTTGAGAATTTGACCTAAAGATAATACCCAAAAACCGGTTGATGAATTTCGACGTGGTTTTATTAACTATAAGACAGAGGATTTCCCAACCCAGGTACAAGTGTAACAAAGTGTCATGTTCAAGAGCGACATGCTTCTTTCTAAACAAGGACAATGAATGAATTTTTTTTCTCACATTTTCCCCCACCATTACTGGCAAGTACCTCTTTATTTTTTTCAAGCTTGAGGAGGATAAAATTTTCTTGTTGTGTAAGCTCATCCTTCGAATGGGTCCATCTTAGTATTAAAAATGAACCCTAAGAAGGAGTGGTTCGGTTCTGTTGTGATCGATAGGTCTTGTACTGTTTAATTTTAACAAGTCCAGTATAGGATTAACTCGGTGTTTTTCAGTTTTACGGAGTTAGAAGAAAAAAATAAGTAAACTCCATGGTATTATTTTTCATAAATTTAGTCCCTCAAGCTCCAAAAAGGATAAAATAATGTAGGAGAGAACTCTATTGACCATGATTATTCAACGTATACCTTTTTCATAAATAGTCCAATTCAATCTAGAAAAGGGGTAAACTTATATTGAATGGACGACTGTTCATTTATTTTAACAGGTTCGAATAGTCAAGTGCTCGGTGATATTTTCATGTTTAGAGAGTCTAAAAAGGCTAAAAAAGGACTCCACAGTTTCAATTTTTCATATTTTTATAGAGCCCGAAAAATTGATAAAAGTCTACTCAATGTCAAAATTATTTTTCCAGAAAATATCTTGTTTCTTGCACAAAAACTCAAAAAATTCCAACCTCTGCTCTCAAAAAATGGAAAAACATTTTAATTTTACTTCTAAAGTAAAAATAAATAAAATAATATTATTTTATTCATTTAAAACTACAAAAATAATTTTAAACAAGTTATTTTCACCTTTTAGTTTTCAGAGCAGAGAAGAAAGAGTTTTTTCCCAAAATCTTTCAGAGCTGATATCAGGAGAACCGACCAACCATTTCTAGAATCGTCCACACGAGGTAGTCCACATCATCATTATCTTCGTTTTAATGCTTTTTTATTTAAGCTTTTATGGCATTTTTTAGAGGGAAACCGTGTTTTAAAATCCACCCTCGGGCGTGCGCAGGTTTTCGTGGCGAAAATTGTGCACCCCAATTATTTTTTCAATAGAAAAATCATCGGGCCAACATGGGTTTTGCATATAAAGCATGGGAAAAAATGCACTTTGTACACACAGCACCTACGCAAGTGCCATGGGGTTTTGAAAAACATGTTCCTCTCCATAAAAATGGCTCAAAATTCTCCCAATTGATTTCTAATGATTAAATTGATGGTTTGTAATTTGAAAATCATGTTGGAATGGCGAGAAAGAGAGCATGAACTTGTAGAAAATAAAGCCATGGATGATCCAACAACAATGCGCTCATTAAAAAAAATTGGCTTGTATAATTTCTGGGCTATTCAAGGTATGAAATCATAGGTTGAGCTTATGACCTGGCTAGTGAATGCATGCGATGTTTGAGATAAATGTTTCATTATTGGAGACCATAGGCTTGTGATAGAGATGGAGAATATATACTTCTCACTCGATTACCTCATAAAGGGAGAGACATTTCCTTATTTGGGACCGGACCAGGAGGTCTTCCCACTGCTTCTTACATGGCTCAATACTGTAGCCTAGCTTCAGAGTTAAAGGACGGTCTCATTGATATCAAAACTATTGTGCGACTAGACCTCGAGATCATTGCATTCATGGTTACTAGGTTGTGTGGGAGTGCAACTCTTCATGTGGCTACCAAAGCATAGATGCAAACTGCAGTTGAATGTTCCAGGGGAACAATTTTCAACTAGAGTGAAGAAGTGTTGGTTAACATGAAGGTCCAACTCACGAGAGCTAAGAATGGGAAGTTGAAAAATTCAGGTATGGGGCCATTCTTGTATCTTTTTCTTTAGAGAGGATCCCACTCCTTGCACCTCAACAGTCTCCGGTGGATCCCACAGGACCTCAGGAACCACATATGTTATGTTGGGTAGCATTGATGGCTCGCCATGGTGGTGATGGTGGTGTGGTGGTTCGGTTTACTCCTTAGTTTTTTATATGGCTTAGGAACTAGATCTTCATGATCAAATATTTTCCTTATGCAGGGATGGATTTTATAGGTGATACTGACACATCTCTTCCACTAGGGGCACAATGGGATGTGACAGGTAAGCAAATCATTTGAAGTTTTTATTTTATCTAATTTTTATTTGATTTTTTTATCGTCCAATACTGGAAAAATTTTAAATACAGATGTCGGCCCAATACGACCAGTAGCACTTCATCACCTTCATAGGCGAGAGGCGCAACCTATAGCAAGCCCACCACAGAATGAGGCAGCATATATCCTTGCAGAGCTGGAGAACAACCTAGAGAGGTTGACCATTGATTCATAGAGACAGGGATAGATGATATACCTCTCAGGTTTTAGAGACATGTGACTGGTGCCCCAGGCCCATTCAGGAGATTTTTGTGCAGGGTGGCACGTGCCATATTTTTTTATCATGATCATCATCATGGATAGTTGATTGTCGATTTAGATTCAAACTTTTTTTTTGTATCAGTATATTTTATATCATAAGGTTTTCGATACCTATGATCACAAATTATGTTATATTTTTTGACACAAAACTATTTAATATAATGATATTACTACCTTTGTTCTCTGAGTATCTTATTCAACTTGGATTGAATGTTGTTTTGTTTTACTTTTTAATGTTGCAGATGTCTATTTAAAACTTGATTAGATAATGCATCAGCCAATGTGTTTAAATTTCTTGAAATGTGTTGATATTCGATATAATCAAATTTTATTTCAAAGAGACGAACCCTCAAAAACATTCTTAACAAAGTTGGATTTCTGATAGCATAAACACCGTTTAAATGTAATACAATGAGTTGCAAATCTAACCTAACAATCAAACGTAGAATAAAAAATGTGATGGCATCAGATAATAGCTCAATGACTGCACTATATTCTGCAATATTTTTTGTTGTTTGACCAAGGAATATCCCATGAATAGAGACTAACTCATCGATGGGTGAATAGATAACCCAAGTCACTGAAGAGATGTTTCATGTACTACGATAGGCACTGTCAGCAAAACCAATGTAAGTTTGAGAAATGTCGACATCTGCAATATCAAGAGTAATCAAGATAAGCAGCGAAAGTAATAAAAGCTGTAAAACAAAAATAACTAATCCTAAGGCACACTTGTCTAATATAAGGCATACTGTTCTAAAATTGTAACTAATGTACAAGGAGGATCTTCACACAAAAATTCATGCATAATATATCCTGAGATAAAGACCATTTCTAGGTTTATCTAAAGAGACGTTGTCATAATAAATTAATTCATAGGCTTCTTTTGCAAGCACACGCTTAACAATATAGGGACCATGCCACATTGGTTTGAATTTACCAGCGCTTAGCCTATCGTGAGCTTGATCATATACTAGAACTAGGTCACCTTCTGAATATATGCGAGGGTTAACACTTTGATCATACTAAGTTTTAACATTTTTTTTATGAGCTTCGGCAGCTAATGCATTGGTGCGAGGAGTCTCATCTAACTGTGCTAGGTATAAAAAGTGTTTCTCCTCTTCAGAGGTAGCTGGTAATAATTCAATGGCTAATTTGAGTGACGGTATTTCACATTCAATGGATAACACAGCTTCTAAACCATAAACAAGTTGAAAATGAGTGAACGCTGTGGAATTTTTTGCAGAGGTATAGTATGCCCATAATGTCAAAAAAAGAATGGTATTCCAGTTAGATTTATGAGTTCCGATAATATGTTTAATCATGGTGGTTAAAACCCTGTTAGCGGCCTCAACTTGACCATTAGCCTGTGGGTAATATGGTCTATAATTATCATGGCGTAGGCCAAGTTGATCAAAAATTTTGGCCATCAAAATATTCCAAAAATGCCTTCCATGGTCCATAACGATAGCTTGAGGGACACCGAACCGAGTAATCATGTGATTGAATATGAAAATTGCTGCAGTTTTTCCATCAACCGCGAATGTAGGCATCGCCTCGCCTCGTTTGGTAAAGTAATCTATGGTGATAATAATATACCCATGCCCCTCACTCGAGTGAGGGCTACATGTGATGAAATCGATGCCCCATTTGGTCAAAGGACCAACATAAATGATTGGGTGAAGAGGAGATGGAGGTGCACACATCTTTCGATCAAAAATCTGTGGCATTTTCTAATCACGAGAATACAGTCTTCGAATAAATACGACAAAAAATAACCAGCACACAATATATTTTGGGTTGTGTCAAACCCAGACATATGAACACCATACACTCCAAAATGGAAATCATTAAAAACCCTTTCTACCTCTTCATGAGTTATACAACGTAGAAAAACAGAATCGGCACCATGACGATAAAGAGTGTCACCAACAATATTGTTTTTTGAGATTGGTATCGAATCCTTCGTCGATCTGATTGTGAAATCTCTGGGCGAAAGGTTTGGGTCAGGAGATATATAATGATATATCCAAACCAGGGATCTAAAGTACTGATTAGAAATAGAGATTCATCAAAGAAAGGATTTTCTGCCACCATTTCAGACTCAGTATTGGGAAAATCACAGATAATTTCGGCAAATACCAGTGATTTCTTAGACTTGGATTTCTTGAACTCAAAATCAAACTCTTGCAGGATAATGATCCATGTGGATTATTTTCCCTCGAGAAATTGATTCGTCAAAATATACATCATCGGGTTTCAATTAGATATCACTATGGTTTTGCATAATAATATGTAATAACGAAAAACGTTGGATAGCTTGAATAGATGCCAAGCCCAATTTCTCCATATGTGAATACTTGATTTTCGTCAAGCTGAGATTCTGACTTAGGTAATAAATCACGTGTTCATTGTTATATTCATCCTCTTGAACTAAAACCATTTCAATCGTGGAATCGGATGCAACTAAGTACAAAAAGTAATCTTGGTGGTAATTGGGCAGATGAAATAATGGTGCATGGGTCAATACATTTTTAAGTTCATCAAAATATTTAGCGACAATATCATCCCAAATGAATGGAACATATTTTTTCAACAACCGGGTAAAACCTTTCGTTAAATCTGCATAGTTCAGGATAAAACGACATAAAAATTCTTCTTTCCCCTGCAAAATTTGGAGTTAGCGAAGAGTGGAAGGAGGAGGTAGATTAATGACAACCTCGACCTTCAATGGATTGACACGAATTCCCTCTTTTGAAATGACAAATCCAAGTAAATGTCATGATTGTACGTAAAAAACACATTTTTTTGGATTCAAACAAATGTTGTAATGCCTACATCTCATAAAGAGAGCACGTAAGTGCGTAAGATGATCTTGTCTGCATAAAGAATGAGCAGGTAAGTCATCTATATAAGGTTGTACAATATGTTTGATATCATGAAATGCATAAGACATAACTCTTTGAAAATTTGCACCAACATTTTTTAGTCCAAAAGGTAATTTACAATATGCAAACATTCCCCAAGGACATATAAATGATGTTTTAGGTTGATAACCAAGGAGTATGTTGATTTGATTGTAACCAGAAAAACCATCCCTAAACGAGAATATTTCGTTTTTGGCACAATCATCAACAATTTGATCGATATAGGGGGCAGGATTGGGACAAGACTTTTTAATATCCCAATAATCGACACATACTCTGATAGTCCCTTGTTTTTTCATTACAGGAACTATATTAGATACCCAATTCGTCAAAGGAATAGGATAAATAAATCCTTCTCATAGTAATTTTTCAACTTCAGCTTTAATTACAGCAGCTTTCCGTGGATGTATTAGATGTAATATCTGTCTAATAGGCTTAGTATCCAAGTATGTCTTAATTTCATGAATAACAATCTTAGGATCAATACACGACATTTCTTCGTAAGACCAAGAAAAAATGTCTCAGAATTCTTGAAATAGGGCTTTGTAAGTTTTTATCTCTTCAATCGAACAAGAAGCACCTATATGAATGTTCTCAATTATCCCAGGTTTACTCGATATGTCAATAATAATTACTGTAGAAATATTTTCCAAAATTTTCTCAGAATCCGATTGTATAATTAATGTGGGATTTTGAGGTTCCATGACATAATAAATCGTAAATAAATATGAAAAATCATTTTCAAGTTTATCAAGTTCAGGAAAAAAATAATATCAATGATGTATATCATCCAATGGCAATTTTTCTGATGACAAGATTTATCGAATATTTTCATAAGTTGCAAATACATGTTGAAGGGGATCCGAAAAAAATGTCAAAGTTGAGCTTGATATAGAAGATGATTCTTCACTGACCTCATTCATTTGATCAGTAGAATTTGATGTAGTGTCTGAACATGATTTTACCGCTACATATGTCGATTCAAAATGACTTAAATCCATCTCTCCACCATAAGATTCCAACTCTGATTCTAAAGGCATAGTCTATGTCTCATCAAATGGCATTGTCCTTGATGTGATCATATAGATATTGAAAATAGTTCGCAGTACATTTGGAGAAGTCATAGTGAAAGTTCCCATGGGAGAAGAATCCTTAAGTATCCCTATGGCAACATCTTCGTAAGCGATAACCATTTTTCCGACATGTTGGATACTATTTGTAGAAGTAAGGTTTGAAGCGAAGTAAGACAACTGGTCGATTTTAACAATCTTTTGTTATGAAACCAGCTCCAAAAGTAGAAGTAAAGAGATATCAATGCCTTAGAAATATGCCACTTCGAGGGGGAAACCTCCAATACATTACATAAATGAACAATTCTTGGATGATACAAATGAAAAAACCTCCTTTCTATATATAGGATTCCATGGGGCCACAATGTAATCCTAGTCGACCTAGCAATAATAATGTAAGGGCATAATAATAACAATATGGGTGTTACAGGGGTACAACAATAACAATAAGGGGGTTACACTAACAACAATAAGGGACTATACTAGTAATATAGGGACCTGACATGCTCCTCTCCTTCAAAAAATTATTTTCCTCAATACTTGAGTAGCTCTGGGTCTTTTGTATAAAATTCTCATCCTCCCATGTAGAATATTCAGTGGGTAAGTTCTTCCATTTGATGAGATACTATGAAATTGATCGATTTCTTTGTCGAGTTCTTGTTTCCGTGACTTCTTCAGGTTCCAACATGGTTTTTCCTTCCTCATCAAGTTATGGAAATACTGTTTGAACTAGAATTTTGTCCCCTATAACCTTCTTTAATCATGAAATATGGAAAACTGGATGCACTCACAAAGAAGCAGGAAGCTCCAATTTGTATGCCATAGTACCAATATTTTGCAACACCTTGTAAGGACTATATTACTTTGGCGATAATTTATTATCCTTCTTAGCTTGCTTGAGGGACATTTGTTTGTATGGTTGTAGCTGTAAAAATACCCAGTCTCTTACCTCAAAACTTCTCTCATTGCAATGTTGATCTGCCTATTGTTTCATTCGATTTTGTGCCAAATTTAGGTTATCCTTTAAGAGTTGGAGAACTTCTTGTTGATGCTAGATGTGATATTCCACTGCTTGAACCCTAGAATTTTCCCTTAAAGAATATGTGATGGACGGTGGATGATATCCATAAAGTGCCATAAATGGGGTCATTTTTGCTGCAGTATGGAAGGAAGTGTTATACCACCATTCAGTGAGAAGTAATCACTTGACCCATTATGCTTTTTTACTAGATAGAAAACATCAAAGATATCCTTCCAAACATTTATTCACTATCTCAGTTTGATGATCGGATTGAGGATGATAAGATGATTTATGAGCTAGTTGAGTACCCAAACAAGAAAATAATTTTGTCCAAAAGTTTCCTTTAAAAATGGGATCTCTGTCACTTACAATAATCTTCGATTTTCCATGTATCTTTTGAATTGTTTCTATAAATTCAGTAGCAATTGTAATTTCTTTACATGGATGAGATTATGCACAAAAGTGTGCATACTTGGTAAGTCTATCAACTACCACCATGATGGCACTCTTTTCTTCAGACTTAGGTAAACCTGTGATAAAATCCATTGAAATATCCTCCCAAAGTTGACTTGGAATGGATAAAGGTTGTAGAAGACCCGGGGTCTTCATTGTCTCAACTCTATTTTTCTGGCAAACCAAACATTCTGCCACAAACTTTTAAATATCATATTTAAGGCCATCCCAAAAAAATTATTTCCTCACCCTGTGGTAAGTTTTTAAAAATCACAATTGTCCTCCTAAAGGAGAAGTGTGAAATTACAAAAGAATATTTTGTTTTAGTTGGGAATTATTGCAAATATATAATCTATCTTTTTACCATAAGGAATCATTATTCCAACTAAATGTATCAGATGTACTAGGATCTTGCTGCAACTTTTGAATGAGTGTCCACACTTCTTCAACCTTCTTCCATTCATCCCTTGCATATGTACTAGGATCTTGCTGCAAATTTTGAATGAGTGTCCACACTTCTTCATCCTTCTTCCATTCATTCCTTTCTTTGGTTATCCAATCTGGTTGGATAATAGAAATGGCACAAAGCAATGCTTCCACCTCTTCATCCTTTCTTGAGAGTGCATCTGGAACAACATTTAGATTCCCTTTTTTGTAGATGATTTCAAACTCATAACCCAACATCTTTGTGACCCATTTTTGCTGCTCTTCTTAAGATAGTATTTGTTCCAAAAAGTGTTTAAGACTATCATGATCATTTTTTACCTTGAAGTGTCTTCCCATTAGGTAAGGTCGCCATTTCTTTAGTGCATGTAGTATTGCCAACATTTCCTTCTCATAAATAGCCTTTTTTAAATAATTTCCTTTGATTGGATGACTTTAAAAAGCAATGGGTCTTCCTTCTTGCATTAAAACAACACCAATTCCATTTCCTGAGGCATTACATTCCACAATAAAGGTTTTTGTGAATTCTGGTGTAGCTAAGACTGGTGCAAGGCACATTGCCTCTTTAAGATGTTCAAAGGCCTTAGTTGCTTCAAGAGTCCATGAAAATGCATCTTTCTTCAATAATGTTGTCAGAGGTGTTGCTATTCTCCCATAATTCTTAAAAAACTTGCGATAATACCCTGTTAACTCGAGAAATCCGTGCAACTGCTTTATGGTTATGGGGACTTTCCATTCCTTAATGGCTTTAATTTTTTTAGGGTCTACCTTAACACCCTTGTGAGATACAATATGACCCAGATATTCCACCTCGTGTACTCCAAAGAAACATTTGGATGTTTTTTCATATAATTGGTTCTCCTCCAATAGTTTGAGCACCCTGTCAACATGTTGAACAAGATCCTTCCAAGACCTATTGTAGATTAGTATATCATCAAAAGATACTTGCATAAATTTTCTAAGGAAGGGTTTGAAAATGGAATTCATCAACCCTTGAAATGTAGAAGGTGCATTAGTAAGGCCAAAAGGAATGACCAAAAATTCATAATGACCCTCATGAGTTCAAAATTTTGTTTTCAGAATATCTTCAGTCTTCATTCTAAGCTGATGATATCCTGAATGAAGATCCAACTTGGTAAAATAAATTGCTCCATGTAATTCATCTAATAATTCAGCAATCACAGGAATGGGAAATTTATCTTTAATAGTGAGATTATTGAGCTCCCTATAATATAGACACATGCACCATGATCCATCCTTCTTGTGCACCAATACTACTGGAGCAGAGAAAGAACTTTGACTAGGTTGAATTATACCAGCCTCTAACATTTCTACAATCATACGTTCAATTTCTCTCTTTTGGACATAAGGATATCTGTAAGGCCTGATGTTTGGAGGAACGCTTCTTGGAATCAAATGAATAGCATGATCATGATCATGAATAGGTGGGAGTCCTTCAGGAGTTTCAAACACCTTGGAATGATTGTCCAAGACTTTTTGGAGATCTAGAGAAATAGATGATTTTGATGTTGGAACTTCTAGTGAGCATAATTGTGAAATTATGCCTCGTTGTTCTTTATTAAGAAGTTTTTTCATGACATTATAGCTTATTATATTTCCTGTCTTCCCTTCGATTCCCTGTAATTCGATTTCCTTTCCTTCCAAAAACAATTTCAAGAAAATTTCTTGAAAATTAAAAGCTACCTTCCCCAAAGATTGTAACCGTTATACTCTTAGTACAACATCAACACCTCCCATTGGGATGGAAATCATTGGACTATTCAATACATATTCCCCCATGGCTAGCTTGATATTATGGCATTTTACAACAATTTATAGTTCCTCCATTTTCAACCATCACTTGACATTCTGGTGTTGGGTATAGGAAACAATTCAATTCCTTGGCTACCTTACAATGAATAAAATTATGGGTACTACCCGAATCAATCAACACTATTACCTTTTTTTTCTTGATATGTCCTTCTATATTGAGAGTTTGAGGAGTGGTAATTCCTTCCTATGCATTACATGATATGGTTGGACTCATTTATTCTTCTTCTAGGGTTGATTCATGGTGTATATCCTCTTCTTTTTAAGTTTATTGTTCATTTTCTTCCTCCTCTTCACAATCTATGTAAAATAATTTCTTCTCAACACACTTATGACCTTTATTTTATTTTCTATCACAAGTGTAGAAAATCCCTTTTGTTCTTTTTTCTTCCAATTGTTGTGGTGTCAACCTTGTAGGTTGTGGAAGTCTAGGAGGAGAAACACTTCCATATTTATAGATGTGAGTGGTAGGCTTCCTTGTCGCCATAATTTTACATTCAATTTTTCTTTCCAACCTAAATTCCTTCTTTAATGGATCAGGTTCCAAAACAAAAACTTCATGTTGGACGTTATCCGTTAAAGTCCCTATGAAGACATCAATCTTGTGTTCCTCTAGAATATCAGTTACCCTTATATTCAATTTTTGGTAGTCCTCAATGTGCTCCACCACTGAACCCTTTTGTTTGAGATTTATCAATTGGCTAAAGAAGGTGTTGCTCTCTGTGTCCTCATAATGTGCTATCATTTCCTCCGTAAAAATTGACTAAGTGACAATTTGTTTACAGGAGTAAAGCCATCGATACCATACAAATGTATTTTGTTCTAATTGTAAAGTTGCAATGCGTACCTTTTGTGTGTTTTTCACATTATTGAGATCAAAATATTGTTGCATATGTAGTATCCATGTTACGAGATCCTTGCCATCAAACTTCCTCATATCCATCTTTGGAATATGGTGGTTCTTCAATCCAACAGTAGAGTTTATGAATTCACGATTAACATTTATTTTGTTCTCATCATGAGTTTCCTCTAATATCTTTTCATCATTAAGAATCATTTCTTGTATCAACTTTGACAAACCTTCCTTCAAACCTTCCATGTCTTCCTTAAAACCTTCAATTTTTTCTTCCATACCATTCTTCAAACCATCCATCACCACTTCCATGTTTTTCTTCAAAACATCCATTTCATTTTTTGTTGCTCTTTGCGAGAGTGAAATTTGGTGCACTTTCTCTTGTAATTTTGATATGTCATGTTGCATTTCATGATCTTCATGATCCATAGTAGAGCCTTCTGAAGGCTTAATGGGTGTTGAATTATTTTTATGGAGAATTTTAGAACCCAATATTGATATATATTCTACAATATTCCCTTGGAATCATTTCAAATTGATCCTTCAAACAAGACTTATGAAATTCAAAAAAAAATACACACCTTTTTCTTGATTTTGAGGATCTCTATATTGAAATTGAATTATCTATGTGATTTCAAATCTTCAATATCTAAAATTAGGCCCTATAGTAGCACTCTAAATCTTCTTTCGAATGCCATGGGTCTGATCAGATTTGGATTTTTTAGGGCAAAATTATGACCAATCTCCCACAATGACCTAATTATGAACTAGTTCAGTAGAGTGAAATTGTACGACGTACCACGTATCACTGTTTCCTCCTTTGGCTCTAAAATTTATAGAAAGGAAACTAAATTCTATTTACTTACAACCGTTTTTTACATAATTCCAATCCGATGCTCAGAGAGAGAGTTATGACGATTTTCCCACGATCACCTCTTTGAGATGAAATTCGGGAGCCTAAAAAAACCCTAACTTCCATAGATCATATCTCCACAAATATTATGAACCAAGATTTGAAATTTTTATAAGAAGTTCCACAGGATTTCGGCTTCGCTCTCTAAAAATTTCGGTTTTTGAACCTTCGTAGAAAACAATTTATAGTGAACATGCCACGATGACCTGTTTTAGGTGAAATTCGGGAACCTAAAAAAAAAACCCAACTTCCACAAATCATATCTCTGAAAATATTGCGAACCAAGATCTGAAATTTTTACATGATCTTCCTCAAGATTTTGGCTTCACTTTGTAAAATTTTCAACTTCTGAACCTTCGTAGAAAAAATTTATCGCGAAAATGCCACGATGACCTGTTTGGAGCAGCGAAACCCTAAAATCCAAAGCTCTGATACCAAATGTTATGAAACCAGCTCCAAAAATAGAAGTAAAGAGAGATCAACGCCTTAGAAATAAGCCACTTCGAGGGGGAAACCTCCAATACATTACATAAATGAACAATTCTTGGATGACACAAATGAAAAAACCTCCTTTCTATATATAGGAGTCCATGGGGCCACAATGTAATCCTAGTTGACCTAACAATAATAATGTAAGGGCACAATAATAACAATATGGGGGTTATAGGCTGCAAAAATAACAATAAGGGGGTTACACTAACAACAATAAGGGACTATACTAGTAATATAGGGACCTAACATCTTTCCTTTATGAGGAAACATTATCATCTGAAATACTGATGAAACAACAACAGTCATAGCATAAGACCAACTGAAACCCAGAAGAAGGTTGTAATCAAGAGGGGAATCAACAACTTCCACCTCTGGTGTTATGGTTATCTATTCTACTTATATAGGCAGATATTGGAGTATTCTGAATGGGCGAAAACCTCTTCCATAAAAGACTTTAAGGATGGTCAGTGATTGGTTGATTATCGGAGAACCAATGTTTTTCCAACAATCTAATGAAATAATACAAGTAGATGCTCCCTCATCAATTACAGTGCGAAAAAATCGCCTTGATTTGACTAATACTGGAATTTCAAAATCCATTTGATGTGGGAGTCTAGGTACAAAATTTTCGAGATCAAAGACTATTAGACTCGAGTCTTGAGGATCAATAGCTCCTATTGCTGATAATAGTAATTTCCTCTGAGCTAGACAGGATTGCAGCACCTCGAGGGCTAACATTTCTGAAGTGGATATGGCCAAATATTCAACAATTTTGTAATTCTGAGTGGCTCTCGCATGTGGATTGAAAGCCAATTTTTGAAGTACACCTTTTTCAGGCGGTTTAATCACTAAGTTAGGGTCAGGTTTCTCGATTTTCAATGGTTCAGAAACTGAAGGGATTGTTTTTGGTGTTTGACTAGATGATTCAGTCTCTTTACCAATTACAGGACTCTTAGATCCATAGTCTTGAGATCATGTCACAACCATGACCTGAGACATCTTCAAAATATCTGCCGATGAATTGGAAGAAGATTCGATCATTTTGCTATCTTGAGATGGAAAAGGATATTTCAAGACAGCAAGTGTGGATAAACCTTTGACAAATTTTGATACCTCAGCCCGATGTGGACACTCTTTGGTGTAGTGATCCTCATCACAGATAAGACAAGGATAACGAGGTTTTGGTTTTTCATCTGATGGTTCAGTTTTTTCAGCTTTCTCTTTGGGATAAGTGTTTTGTTTATTTTTAATCTACCCTTTCTTATTATTACCAGATATAGCTTTAGTTGTGGATGAGTCTACAACATTAATTTCGAGAGAATTTTTGAGGGAAGAGTCTCCTTAGGTGAGTCTGGTAGAGTTATAATTAGAGAAGTAGATTTAGATGACTTCTTTTTACTCTTTGTAGTATTAATTGTGCCAATTACACCATCTATAGAATGAGAAAGAGAACGAGTTGTAGTAAGTTGACCCAGGCGTGGTAAATCAGGAATTTTTTCATATAGAGTACCATACTGTGTGTTTACAAGGTCTAAGTATTGTGCTTGGGCTATGACCTGTTCTTCTGTGACAACGCCTCCCTTAGCTACATATTCAATGAACTTTGGAAGTAATGATTTAATAAACCATTCTGCCAAAATTTGGTCTGGAATAAAAATTTTCACTAAACATCGTCTACGTCGCCATTCATGTATGTGATCTAAAATGTACGTAGACGTACTTTGTTTTAATCATGTTAAAAGTTTTATGCCATTGTAATAACAGACTGGCAACTAGAAGTGAGTTATGAAGGTTTTTGCTAAATCATTTGTAATATTCCAAAATTTTAGCCTTCAGCTAAATGGAATATTATAGTTGGTTTTATCACTAGGTCAGTAAATAAATGAGTGGGGAGGCCCATAAGTCTCTTGAGCAGCAATAAAAACACTTCAAGTGTGAAAGGAGACCCTTGTAGCAGCTAAATAAAGCTCCTCCATGTGTGAACAGTGTTTGGATCATGTTGATTCAGTCAACTTTGACCAAGTCAACAATGCTGTTAAGGAGGAGTGGAGATTAATTAGAGAATAATGTAGTTTTGGAGAGAGATGAATATCATGAAGGAAATGACCTAATTGTGTAATATCCCAAAATGGGATTGCAGCAATACATGAACATTAAAATGTAAAACTCTGCAAATATGAACATAACATAATAGGGATCAATGTACAACCATCATATTATTACGATATCAGTAGAAATATACAACAAGATCATGAGGTAAAAACCACTCAAGCAATGGGAACAAGTCTCCAATGAATAAAACAATCAACACATGAGCTGCTGCAACTGTATAGAATGTCGGAGAGCAGTGACAGCGTTGTCTATAATAGTGTACCTACTGCTGTGTACATGTATAAATATAATGTAGCTGATAGAAACAAAATAAAGGCCCAAAAATGAAAATGTGGGCTCCAATACAAGATTTCTAGCCAACCCGGAAAGGATTGCTAGAAATACCAAGAAACATACAATGTGAAAAATAACCCTAGGGTTAATATGCCACTGCAAATTGGATCTGATATGAAATGAGGCTATGAAAGATATAAAATAATAATGTCCTCCTCCAATGGTATTTCTAGCTAGAAGGTTGATCCCTCTACTTAAAAATAGACCCTCCTGTTGAGCTCAATGAACCCTCCCAGCAAATGCCTCAAAAAATAACACAGTTCAGGATGGAAACTACATTGTGAGGGATATAAAATGGTTGGCCTAATGCAAAATATGTCAAAATATGCCCAAGAGTCCTCCTTTATGGTCCTCCAATGAATAGACAACCTCTCCACTGAAGAACAAGCCCAAAAATGACTCTAAGAGATCCTCCTTTGTTGCACCCTGCAACACAACCCAGCTCTAAACAGAAACTGCGCTGTAGCTGAAGGAGGTAGCTTGGCCAAAATTATGGAATGATGAAATGTAGCCTAAAGAACCTCTCCTTCCCTGAGGATGAGGTATGGATTCCCGACCAGGAACACCCTTGTGCTAAACAACACTGCAACCCTACTAAACAGCAAGAGGAAGCAAGTCTAAAAAGACCAATAGCAGTGATAATCAAAACATGAATAACAATGGTTGCTATACCCTCCATATATAGCATGAGAGTCTCTCCACATTGGGTCCCATCCATATTTTTTGCCAAGCTCATGCAATTTTTCCTCCACTAAAACTGTGTTGTCCATCAAGGAGATTCAATGTATCTAGACAACATTGTTGACTTGGTCAAAGCTGACTGAATCAACATGATCTAGCCCCTGTTCACACCCAAAGGTGCTTAATCTAGCTTCTTATTCTTCTCCATTTCACATTAGGAGTGTTTTTATTGTTACTCAAGAGACTTATGGGCCTCCCCACCCATTTATTTACCGACCTAGTGATAAAACAACTATAATATTCCATTTAGCTGCGAGGCTAAATTTTTGGAATATTACAAATTGAGTGGGGCCAAGGACATGCAAGCTCATATTATACTTAAGGAAGAGGATGGAATCCATTTGAGTGTATGTTTGAGATTATTATTTTTATATTGGTATGCTTAGACTATTTCTTCCTCTTGTTGTTTAGCAGAGTTGTTGTGATGTTTAGCACCGAGTGTTCTCGAGTGGGAATCCCACCTCTTCCCTTGAGAGGCCTATTAGGAGAGTATTGCACTATATTTCTCCACATCCAGGCTTCAGGCCATGCATCATTCTTCAGCTACAGTGTTATTTCTATAGAGAATAGTGCTGGGTTGCAGGGTGCTACAGTGGAGGATTGATAACACCACTTCCGGGTCTATTTCTCAGTAGAGGGAGTTTTCCTTCTCTTGAGCGATCAACTAGGAGGATTTCTAGGCTCAATTCAAATCTTGGCACTTGACCAAATTATTCCTCATCTCCTACAGTGCAGTCCCTTGCAGGAACTGCGTCATTTTTCATAGAGTTACAGCAACAGGGTTTAAACCCTTGTTCTTGAGCTAGTTTCCTAGGGAAAGGGCCAACCCTTCTTTCGGAAATATAGAAGAAGGGATTCTCATCCCTATATTATTTAGCCATATGAATGGAATGTTGTATTAATACTACACTATTTCTGAGCTGAATGTTTAGATCTACTCTTTTGTACTCAAGCTTTCAAGGAACCCTTGTCGGGTTACCTCTATAATGTATTAAGGAGGTCAGATCTCTATTTTCTTAGCATATTGTTCAATAAAGCTCCAGATCTATGATTTTCTATCATAATTTTGTAGGAACCCTCACAAAAAAACACTATCATGTGCTTCAGAAATTCTGCATAGCTTAAGTCATGGGGTTTGGTCATTTTTAAACCATTTTGAGGCCAAGAGATCTGTTTAACTTAGAAAAAGGGATTTGTTTCTGATTCTAATTTATGTATGAGGGCCATAATATATATTCTAAGGAATCTAAGTGCTTTTTCCCCTTGTTATAGCATAATTCTCTGGGAATAACGTTTTCATGGGCTATATTTCTGCATTTTCCCCACTTGGGATGATATAGAGGAACTTGTTTTTGTTGTTGTTACATACATTTGATGGCTATGTGTTCCTATCATATTTTATGAGGTGATTTATCTCTTCTATTTCCATAATTGTGTTCATGTATTGTTGCATCCCCATTTTGGGATATTACAGCATTGAAATTATTGAAAGATCCGCGTGGTAACTTGGTGTACCACTTCACAGGTAAATCGATCAATGTTATTTGAAAATTTCTCAGTCAAATGGAATCTTCGATTAATGATTTGGATGTGCACCAAAGATGATAAGTCATTACATGATTTGAGAGGTCTTCTCCTGATTTTCCTTCAAAATTGGTATGTCACTGGGCAACTTAGTTGGCATTTCCGTCCAAAACGGAAGATAATAAAATGGATCATTCGTCAGCCGACACAAATCTAGTAAGTCTAAAGTTTCAATGAATGGTAACTGATGGTTAGGGTCTTGTTGTGCAAACTCATAACCTTGAGGAACAATACCAGTACCTAGAGGAGGATATGCAGGATAACTTGGAATAGCCTAAGCGTATGGGATTGGAATACCTCCAGGATATCCAGGGTTATCCATACTAAGTTGAGGTTGAGTTGGTATTTGATATGTATGGCCAGGGTATGGTTGATTTTGGTAGAATTTATTTTGTCCCATTTGTCTATATTTAAATTTCCCTTGAAATAGTTGACTCTGCGCAAACTGACCTGTAAAATATTGGCTTGTTTGAACTGTGGTTGCACCAAGTTTTCCTACAAAGGTTTGAATAGTAGACTAAACTGTAGGTCCAGTTTGATGATCAGTAACCTGAGGGATTTCCTGTGTAACAATTGATGTCGTCATTTGAAGGGTTGTATCAACAGGGGTTCGAGAAACCCTATGGATAGATGTACTCAGTTTTTGAACAGAAGTTTGCGTAGCAGATTAGATAGGAGTACTTGGAGTACTCAGACCAGCTCGCTGACTACTAGGTACATATACCTAGGGGTAATTTGAAGTGTAGTATGAACAGGTTGTTAGACTTGGGTATAACCAAATTGGGCCAACTATTTGATTAGGTTGATTATAAGGTACTTGTAAAGTAGGTTGAAAATATTGTTGATTCAACAATATTTTCAACCTACTCCAGTAAGGTTGACCATAACCTTACTGGAGCTCCCATAAAAGCTTGTGATGCATAAGGTTGACCATAACCAGTTTGAGGTATTGGAACATAATTTTGATAATTACCCAGATAAGTTCCAGTAGAATATTTTCCTCCTTGAAAGGATAGCTTCTCTTGGTAAAATTGTTGCCCTTAAAGAGGTATTTTCCCTTGAAGAGGTTGTTTCCCTTGAATAGGTTGTTGCCCTTGTAGAAATTGTTTTCCTTGAGGATTTTTTTGCCCTCCAGGTGCTATATAGCTACCTTGAGAGCTAACTTGAGGAATATTTCCAGAAAACATATAGACATGTTCCATTGTCAAAGATTCAGTGGTAGATTCATAAAGACCAGTTGATTGTGTAAAATTTTCGAAAGAGGGAGATGCTCCTGAGAAAGTGCTAGAGAGCGACTAGTACCCAGCAAGAACTGATGGACCGCCATACAAAAATGTTTCCAGTGATGAAAAAAACATGGATGACTTAGTGAGCCAATTTTATAATTATTAAAATTGTATCGAAATTACCCAAACAACCAAGATGGTTATTTGGAATTTGGTAATTATTGATTATGTAATAATTCAGGTATTGATCAAGACGGTCATCAAATTTGTGAGTTCAAATGTTCGACATCAATCGACATCGACTTTAGATTCTACTCCAACAAATGTGTTTCAAAAGTGCCATTCAAGACATCTTCAAGTTGACCTACGACAAAAACAAAAAATTTTGTCAAAAGACTTATGTAATCACACTTGTCCTCAGTCTTAACTGTAAAGGTGAAAATTTTGGTAGTACGCTTTGTAAACCTTATTGGATAAAAAAATATCCTAAGGTAAAAAGGACTAAGTTTAAGTCCTAAGTCCTAGGTTTAAGTCCTAAGGACTAGCGCTAAGTTTCAAATAAAAACACATGTTGTAAAGGCCTAAATCTATTCCTAGGACTAAATTTCAATAAAATTCCTAGCACAAAGTCTATGGTCTTAAAGTCCTATTCCTAAGTTTCATAAACTTATGGACTTGAACCTCCTAGCGCAACTTTTAAACCATAAACTTTTTTTCATTAAGGTTCGGATGATGGGTAGGAAACCCATGATATAAAGTCTTATTAAAAGGTTCGATGTAATGTTGTAAAAACTTTAGGCACAAAGGGTTTCAGACTATGTATAAAGTTCGGAAGTCGGGTTTAAACCTTTTCATAAACCTTAATGTAAGGTTCGAAAGAAGTTGTAAAACCTTTATTCAAAGGTTCGGTTAAACATTACCATAAACCTTTGTAAACAAGGTTCGGGTGATATGGTAATAAAACCATAGTGCAATAGAGTTCGGGTTATAAGTTTTATTGTAATAAAAATTTAATATAAACCCATAGTGTTAAACTCTAAACCACGTCAGAACTGTGAAGAAAATCCATGTGATAGGCTTGTAAACCGTGGCTGCCAAGTGTAATCAGCGGAGAATTGTAAACTGCAGAGACCATGACATGTGACAAGCAATGCAGAACCGCCAGTTGTTAAGCCGAACCACCAGAGTCAAGACCGTAGATAAAACTGTAACCGTCGGAAAGGATCTCTATTCACATGACGTGGGCCGTGACCGCTGGGCTCAAGACCCTAACCGTCAGGATCCGACCGCAACAGTAGCCAAAGAGAGCTGTTCACATGCAGCGGCTATACAAGCGCGCCTGGTTAGTTAGCCAGTAGGGCTAAGACTTTATTATAAAGTCCAAATTTTGGTTTTTAATAATTTTTTCAGCACTATGGTAATGCAACTTATCCATAGGTTCATGAATGAAGTTTGAATCAAATACTTCAATAGCAACTTATCTCCAACAAATTTCTAATTACAGTAAACAGTGATTCGAGGCAGATTTGTAAAGCCATGAAATTATGAACTCCTAATATATAAAGGAAAGTATGTTTCTTTGTAAATAGGTCACCTTCATAGGAGAGACCTCAGAAAGAGGAGAGCCCTCAAAGAGGAGAGAGGAGAAGGAAGAAAGAGTTTATTCAACTTCAAGATGAAGTAAACTCTCTTAAATTATATATCCCATAATTTGGTAGTGAGTTTTGGTTCTTGTAGGTTTATATGAAGGAGGAAAATCTCATCATACTTGCATAAATTTCAGAATAAAATTATGTTGATGGTCAACGAGATATACTTTGATTGTGCCAAACTCTGTTCAACTACCTTGAAGTCAGAAGAAGGAGAGACCTCATGAGAGGAGGTTGAGGAGAGTTTTGCCTACTTCAAGAAGAAGTAGGCACTCTTAAGAAGGCAGAAGATATAATTGGTGGAGAGTTTCTCATTGCAGGTTTATTGAAGGAGAAAAGGCCATCCTACTTGCATAAAGTCAGTATCGAAGTATGTTGATTATTGACAAGATCAACTTCGACTTTCTAAAACTCTTTCAGCCACCATGCAGTCAAAGGTCCATAAAGTTCCAGTTCCGTAGTTTTGTTTATGTGTAAATCATCCATGTCTTTTCTTAATTGTTGAAAGAAAAGAGTTTGTATCATTTATCCTATTCAAGGGATGGTCCATATCTACAACATTAGTAGTGAAACTGATGATTCATTGTAGCATATTTCTCTTGGCTTGAAGAATACAATGGACGCACATTTCTGAGGCAGACTCGGAGACGTAGTCTAGGAGGGATGAACTCCATCACAAACTTCTTTGTCTTATCGTATTGCTTATGTGATTGACGTGAAAGTGTTAAATCTAAAACATACATAGATTATTTCATGTCTAAACAGTTAATGCATATAATAAATGTTCAGTAATACTGCCATTCACATTTTTTACAAGGACTAGGAAAGTTCTTGGTAAATTTCCACATTTTAATAACCTGAGTGTTAATCTCTATAAAGTTCTATAGACAGAGTCTATAGAGGGCTAGGTAGCCTCTTTAAGGGTGGCATATCCAGTAAATTCCCCTACAGTCAATCTCTAAAATTGAACTAAGTAACTCAGGTCATTTTCAGATCACTCAGTAGACATGCTTGATGAATCCATGTAACTACCTCTGGATATAGAGTAAAAAGGAATGCAGCGTGGAAAATAATTGAAACAAGAGTTATGCAGAAAGTCGATAATTTGTTGATACCAAGGATCCAGTCTAAAAGGAATGTAAGGAAAATCGGTTCACTATACTTTAGATCTAAAGACTCTTGAGGCGAAGGAATTGTGATCTCTTCTTCCATGTCAGTAACCTCTTCAATACTTATTAGGCAAGGAGGAAGATTCTCAGTAATAAGAAGTTTCACTCGAGGTTAATGAGGATGGCCAGGAGTTTGGGCTATGAAATCTGAAGGTGACTCAGACAAAGTAGATTCAGATTCAGGCTCAGATATTTTAAGATCAATGAATTGAGTATCTGACAATTCATCGATAATAGATTCAACTTTGATTACTTCTAAAATTTCTGGTTGTTATTGATTTCTTTCTATTATCTGAGGTTGATTAACTTCGAAATTGAGATGTATTATTATAGATGTTTCTCCTTCTTCAGTAGACCCAGTTCCTTATTGTTGAAATCTTTCAGATTTAATCTTTTCCAATTGAATGGGTGTATATTCAGGGGGTTTCCCCTGCATTCTATGTGAGTGTCTCAGTAATTCAACCACGATTAATTTTTAACACACGAAATCAAAAAAATTCAACAAAATACACCTAAGGTCTCTAAGAAATCAAGTAATTTGAACACGCAGCCTACAAAATATAAAAAAACAAACCACACACAAACAATATGTTTCCATAATCAAAACACTAGTTGGTGATGAAATCCAACATCGCAGAAGTTAATGTGGAAAATTGGCGGTTGGAATAGTTACCCCAACAACTTGCTTAATGAAACAGTTTCGTGCAAGTACCTCCACCTTGCCATCTCGAAGTGAAGAGTACCCTCAAGAAAGTCCAAGTGAGTCTAGCCAACGTATTTTCCAGGTATAGTGGGACCTTCCTATAATATCCCAAAATGGAGAATGCAATAATACTGAAACACAATAGTTGAACAACAGAAAAGCAAAAAATTAATCTAAAGACAACATCAGAATGTATAGAGAATTTCAACCATTTTATTATATAGGAGGTGAATAGCAATTACAACAGTGCTCAAAATATGAGACTCTCAAGCCAAAGGGATGGCCTAGAATGACCCTGGAATGATCCCACAAGAGGGGTTGCGTAACTGTTGAACTGCTGGAAGGTAAATTGCACCGTCCCTACTGCAACTATTGGGACTACAACTTCCATGAAGATATAAATTCAAATATAGGCAGTATGCGAGCTCCGATGATGCTGAAAATAGAGATCCAGGCTCTATGATGGATACCAAATATAACCCAAAAAGGGTCCTTCAGATCTGTCAATCTAAGAAAACCACCCTTTTAGGGCTTCACATATACACTGTTGGGTATGCATATCTACTTCATAATTTGATGATATGATGGCTGCAATTATGCACAATAAGATCTATGCAAGAAGGGATGATCCCTTTACTAGATCCTTGGGCCAAAAGCTCAAGATATAGCTCCTCCAATCTCCTCCACTGAAAATATTTGCTGGAAGAACAAAAGATTTAGAAAATTGCGCTGTAAGAGAGGGAGGCTCAATAGCCTACTGCTAGATATGTCAAATCAACTCCTAGGTGATGGAAACAATAGATCCAATGTGAGGAGATGATCCCTCATAGGATTTCCAGCTGAAATACTGGAAAATTCCTTCCTCCAATAGATCTACAGAACTGGATTGCACAATCCTTGAAGGGACTACTACTGCATGGAGGTAAAACCTAATGGATTGAATTTTAGATATATATCTGCTGCTCCTGGAGGACTGCATGTGAAGAACAAAGTGGTAGGATTAATCCTCCACCAGTTTCCTAGCTGAATGCTAGAAACAACCTCCTGATGATGGCACCAATGCCTGATAAGGAATAGATCTCAATAGAAAACCTTCCCATAGTAGGCACACAAGTCCTCTATGGGTAAGGATGGGATTCCCACTCGAGAACACCCTGTGCTATATAGCACTGAAAACTTAGCCAAACAACATAAGAGTGCATGGAAATGTCACCTGACAAGTCCAGATCTAAACAGATCAATGCATAATCCTTGTATCCAATTCTCACTTCTATTGTGCCTTCACCTTCATTATATAGATCATGAGCCTTCCACAGCTTAGGCCCACTCCATAATTGAACTGTACATGTGGACATAAGTCTCTATGGTTAACTGCGTTGTTTCTCTATGTCCTCCATCAAGTTCACATGGGGTGATCACCCTCTCCATCATGTGTGCATTAAATGCATCAATTCCTCCACTAAATTATCATAAGTGCTTTATTATATTCTTTGAATTCACTATGATCTTAGTTGACCTCTTCAAATATCCTCATGATTTTACATTTAAGATCCATGATCTTATTTGATTGTTTCATCCTCCATGATCAATCTCATAAGCGAGACATGATCTCCATTAATGGAGCTACTCCACTACTCCATGATTTATATCTAGGTCTAGAATATCCACATACACACAAAAAAAGTGGATTTTATTCATCTTTGAGGATTATGGGTCCCTCCACCCTTTTATTTACTTAATTAATTAAGAAAAATAAGAACTCTAATATTCCAAATATCATGTGAAAATTTAGGAATATTACACTTCCCTCCACTGTCACCTTGGGAAAAATCATAAATATTATGGTCACTAAGGCCACCAACTGAGACACATGCACCTGGGGAATAGTTTACGATCCAATATACATGCAAGGGCGAAGTATCAATCTCAATCCCCTTGAAATATTCTCGACATGGTGAATTTGAGGTTTGCTAACAAGTGACCCCAAGCTGCTCGACAATGGTTAATACGAGGTTTACCATTTGTATTACGTGCACGTCTTCTATCTTCACCAATGAGGTAGGTACAATTACCTCACTGGGTCTGACATGACCTCTTGCTTGACTCTTCTAAGAAGAGATTCCCAGAGTACAAATGCAACAATTGGATTTCCCTACTGCAAGATACTACTTGTTTGTTTTAACTGCTTTGGAATGTTTATTACAACCTATTCTAAAACACTAACCTTAGGTAAATTGGTGGAATGAGCCCTAGAAAATGTCAAAATTTCTAGATTAATTTTAATTTTTTATTAAGTGCTTTATTGATTTGGTTGTTATTTAATGCAAAGGGTATGGAGTTGAAACTTGATGATGTTGTGACCTAATGAAAAATACTCTAAATGCATCAATATGAAAAATGCAACTATGAATGATTGGGAGGAAGAGGAAGAGTGAAGAAGGAAGGTAGAGGAAGGGCTCAGGTGAAACCCTAGCAATGGTGGCCTACTTTCTCCCTGTCAGTGAGCTCAAACCTGCATGAGTCTCGGGATCTATCTTTTGGACTCCCATGTGGGCCACCACTTCGAATCTCGTCTGAGGGATGCGCGACTTACTTGGTGACTGGTTTATTCTATAACCTCGGTATTACCATTATTGCAGGGTGGGGGTTTCTACTATTTTGTTTTTTATACTTGAGAGGTCCGTGATCCTCCATTTTCATAGTATCTACCGACCGTTCGATACTAGGGGATCCATTATGTCTTGCTCAGACGAATGATTTATCGGCGGAATTTTTCTCTGTTGGTGACAGAGGGATTCTCCTCTTTCTAGAACATCTTTGTGCATCCGTTTAGTCCACTGACCTCGGAACAAGGTAGTTGGAATAACGGTATTCCCGGCGGTTTGGTGTTCTTAGCTAGCCTGATACCATGACGGATGATGAAGTGGACTACTCTAACAAACATTGGAACCCACCCAGATATTCACCCAGCGTTCATACCCTTGTATTGAGGATCCGAAGGACACTATGGACATAGCTGATGAGGACATGGAGGCTAAGGAAAGTGGGTCAGAAGTTATACCTCCACTGTAGATGGAGATCCCGCAAGATCCGACATTGGGTTTGGTTCCCCTACTACAAACATTAGGGGAATTTTGAGGTATAAAATGGACCTCCTAAGAAAATTATAAAATAATAATGGAAATAATAAAATAAGATTTGATGACATCATCAAATTTTAGAGGGAAAAAGGAAAAAACTACTTTTTCAACTTGTATTTTCAACTTATCTCCCAAAGTTTTTACTCAAATTTCGAACGGGGGTACTTGTTGGATAAAAAATTTAATTCCTCATCCAAGGAGTACCCATGTTGCATACTTTTTATGGACCCTGATAAGAGAAAAATGAGAAATACATGAAAAATGTGATTGCAAACACGTTTTTTCATGTATTTCCAATTTTTCACTTACAAGGGTCCATCAAAAGTATGAAACATGGGTACTCCTTGGATGAGGAATTAAATTTTGCATCCAATGAGTACTCTCTCTCGAAATTTGAGTAAAAACTTTGGGAGATAATTTGAAAATATGAGTTGAAAAGTAGTTTTATTATTTTATTATTTTTTAATCTTTTTACACTTTTACTTAAAAAATGGTGAATCATCCCCCATGGTTGACATCATCATCTTGAATCATGTTGGTTCTTATAAATTTTATTTTTGTTGTAAATTTTTCTTACGAGGCCCATTTTAGACCTCAAAATTCCCCTAATGATGTGACCTCTGTGAGTTTCTCCATTCCTTCACCTTTCATTTTACGGGCTTGGGAGCAGGAGCTTAGGAGATGACTGACCCTTTAATTTTCACTAGGTTTTCTTCCGAGCTTGGAGGTTTCTCATTCTCAAAAGATGATTCTCTCAACATCAAAATATTGATCCTTCATGGTGGGATTCCACCTTTCCCACATCAGGGTGATCCGAAAATTCCGGTCTTGATGATCACCTTAGGCTTCTTCAAAGGCATTCTTCTCCCGGCACATACTCAGGGCGGAACGAGATCATCATACTCTGCAGAGGCGGATGGACCAGTTCGGAATTTGCCAACTAGACAACCCCACTATGGAAAAAGGAAGCAGAGGTGCACATGGAGTCGGACTAAGAAGGATCTCTACTTTGCTCAAGAAGTGAGTATGGAGGAGGTGGTGCATAAATCTCAGACAGTCTTGGTGGGCAAGGTCCATGGTAGAAGTTATACCAGTGCTAGACTCAAGGTCTGGACTGCAGAGATTTGGGGAAACTCCCTACCTATGCTTCCTGGGGTCCTCACGATGAACAGGGGATGGTTCGCCCTTATCTTTCCACAGGCTGACATGGTGGAGTGGGTTCTATCCAAATATTGGCATATCGAGATGAACCCCTTTTACTGAAGTGATGGATGCCTCTATTTGACCCAAACAAGGAGAAAGCAGGGGTTGACCCTATATGGGTTCAGCTTCCATGACTCCCTCTCCATTTTTGGAATGAAATGGCCTTAAATTTCATAGGGAATGATTTGGGTACTTACCTGGACCATGACAGATCCTATCTTGATTCTGGGAACATATCGATGGCTAGGATTCTTGCCTTTCTGGAAACAAGGGATGGGCTCCTTAAAGCTTATAATATCCACTTGAATAATATTATGAGTATGCAAATTCTTGATTATGAAGGGGTTCCCTTCAGATTTCGTAGGTGCCATGCAGTCAGGCATCTGTATAAGGAGTGTCCACTCATTGGTGCACCCGTGACTCCTCCCAAGATTATGGTGCATATGGAAACTCAGACTAAGGATGGGGGGATTTCGAAGAACCACTGTTAGGTCCCTATATCACTAGTATAGTCCCTTATTATTGTTATTGTAAACCCCTTATTGTTATTATTGTACCCTTGTAACCCCCATTTTGTTATTATTGTGCCCTTAAATTATTATTGTTAGGTCGGCTAGGATTACATTGGGCCCACTAGGATTACATTATGGCCCCATGGACTCCTATATATAGAAAAGAGGTTTTGTAAATTGTATCATCCAAGAATTGTTCATTTATGTAATGTATTGGAGGTTGCCCCCTCGAAGTGGCTTATTTCTAAGGCGTTCATATCTCTTTTCTTCTCTTTTTGAGTTGGTTACACAACATTTGGTATCAGAGCTTTTGGATTCTAGGGTTTCGCTGCTCCAAACAGGTCATCGTGGCATTTTCGCTATAACTTTTTTTCTACGAAGTTTCAGAAGCTGAAATTTTTAGGGTGCGAAGCTGAAATCCTGAGGAATATTGTCTAAAAATTTCAGAGCTTGGTTCGCAATATTTTCGGAGATATGATCTGTGGAAGTCAGGTATTTTTTCAGGCTCCTAAAAAGGTCATAGTGGAATTTGCGCTATAAATTATTTTCTACGAAGTTTCAGAATCTGAAATTTTACAGCAATCAAATCCTAAGGAAACTTTTCAAACAATTTCAGAGCTTGGTTCACAATATTTTTGGAGATATTATCTGTGGAAGGTAGTGTTTTTTCAGGCTCCCGAATTTCATCTCAAAAAGGTGATCGTGGGAAAATTTCAATAGCTCTCTCTCTCTGAGCATCAGATTGGAGTGCCATAAAAATTGGTCGCAATTACACGGACTTTAATTTCTTGGCTATCAATTTTAGAGGCGAAGGAAAAAACAGTGACACGTGGCAAGTCGTACAAGTTCGCTATACTGAACCAGTCCATAATTAGGTCATTGTGGGAGATTGGACATAAATTTGTCTTGGAGAATCCAAATCAAGTCAGACCTGTGGAATTCAAAAGAGAATTCAGAGGGCTACTTCAGTGTTGAATTTCAAATATTTAAGAGCCGCAATCACAGAGATAATACAATTTCAATATCGAGATCCTCAAAAAAAGTGTGTGTATTTTTTCATTTAATTTCATAAGTCTGAGTTTGAAGAATCAAGCTGAATTGATTGCAAGGGCATATTTTGTAGAATAGATACTCGCATTAGATTATAAAATGGCCCCTAAAAAGAATTCAAAACCCATTAAGCCTTTAGAAGGCTCTACTATGACTCATGAAGACGAATAATGGCAACATGACATATCAAAATTACAAGAGCAAGTGCAACAAATTTTGCTCTTGCAAAGAGCAACAAAAATGACATGGAAGTTTTGAAGAAAGGCGTGGAAACTAAGATGGATGGTTTGAAGAAAGGCGTGGAATATAAGATGGATGGTTTGAAGAATGGCATGGAAGCTAAGATAGATGGCATGGAAGCTGGCATGGATTCTAAGATGGATGACATGGAAGCTAAGATCGATGAAAAATGGAAACATGAAGAATGATCTAAAAGCAGACATGGAAGGTTTGACAAAGTTGATACAACAAATGTTTCCTAATGGTGAAAAGAAAATGTTAATCGTGATTTCATAAACTCTAATGTTGGCGGAAGAACCACCATATTCCAAAGATGGATATATAGTTTTATTTTGAAAGGATCCTGTAACATGGATACTACAGATGGAGCAATATTTTGATATCCATAACGTGCAAAAGACACAAAAGGTATGCATTGAAACTTTACATTTAGAACAAAATACATTTGTATGGTATCGATGGCTTTGCTCCCGTAAAAAAAATTGTCACTTTCTCAATTTTTATGGAGGAAATGATAGTACATTATGAGGATACAAAGAGAAATACCTTCTTTAGCCAATTGATAAATCTCAAACAAAAGGGTTTAGTGGGGCAGCACATTAAGGACTTCCAAAAATTGAATAAAAGGGTAACTGATATTCCATAGGAACACAGGATTGATCTCTTGATAGGCACTCTAAAGGATAAAATCCAACATGAAGTTCGTGTTTTGCAACCTGATTCATTGGAGAAGGCATTCAAGTTGGCAAGAAAAGTTGAATGTAAAATTATGGCGAATCGTGAAGCCTACCACTCACTTCTATAAAGAAGGAAGTGTTGCTACACCTAGATTTCCACAACCTACAAGGTTGACACCACAACAATTGGAAGAAAAAAGAGCAAAAGTGCTTTGCTACAGCTGTGATAGAAAATACACTAAAGGTCATAAGTGTGCTGAGAAGAAATTATTTTACATAGATTGTGAAGAGGAAGAAGAAAATGAACAAGAGGAGAATATACACCAGGAACCAGCCCTAGAAGAGGAAGAAATGAATCCGAGCATATCATGTAATGCACTGGCAGGAATTACCACTCCTAAAACTCTCAAGATAGAAGGACAAATCAAGAAGAAAAGGTAATAGTGTTTATTGATTCAGGTAGCACCCGTAATTTTATTCATTGTAAGGTAGCCAAGGAATTAAATTGTTTCCTATACACAGCACCAGAATGTCAAGTGATGGTTACAATGGAGGGAACTATAAATCAAGCCCCGGGAAACGCCATAATATCAAGCTAACCATGGGGGAATATGTATTGACTATTCCAATGCTTTCCATTCCTATGGGAGGTATTGATGTTGTACTAGGAGTACAATGGTTACAATCTTTGGGGACGGTAGCTTTTAATTTTCAAGAACTTTTCTTGAATTTTTTTTTAGAATGAAAAGAAGTTGAATTACGAGGTATCAAGTAGGAAGGTGAAGGATAATAAGCTCTAATGTCATGACAAAGCTTCTAAAGAAAGAACAACGAGGCATAATTGCACAATTATTCTCACTAGAAGTTCCAACATCAAAATCATCTATTCCCTCAAGTAGACTCAACAAGTTGGACAATCATTCCAAGGTGTTTGAAAATCCCAAAGGATTCCCAACTATTCGTGATCATGATCATGCTATTCATTTGATTCCAGGAAGTGTTCCTCCGAACATCAGGCCTTACAGATATCCTTATGTCCAAAAGAGTGAAATTGAATGTATGATTGTGGAAATGTTAGAGGCTAGTATAATTTAACCTAGTCAAAGTTATTTCTCTGCTCCAGTATTATTGGTGCACAAGAAGGATGGATCATGGTGCATGTGTCCGGATTATAGGGAGCTCAATAAGCTCACTATTACAGATAAATTTCCCATTCCTGTGATTGATGAATTATTGGATGAATTACACGGAGCAATTTATTTTACCACGCTTGATCTTCATTCAAGATATCATCAAATTAGAATGAAGACCGAAGATATTCCGAAAACAACATTTTGAACTCATGAGGGTCATTCTGAATTTTTGGTCATGCCTTTTGGCCTTACCAATGCACCTTCTACATTTCAAGGGTCGATGAATTCCATTTTCAAACCCTTCCTTAGAAAGTTTGTGCTAGTATTTGTTGATGATATACTAATCTACAGCAGGTCTTGGAAGGATCATGTTGAACATGTTGACAGGGTGCTCAAACTATTGTAGGAGAAACAATTATATGCAAAAACATCCAAATGTTTCTTTGGAGTACAAGAGGTGGAATATCTAGGTCATATTGTATCTCACGAGGGTGTCAAGGTAGACTCTAACAAAATTAAAGCCATTAAGGAATGGAAAGTCCCCACAACTATAAAGTAGTTGTGAATATTTCTTGGGTTAACAAGGTAATATCACAAGTTTGTTAAGAATTATGGGAGAATAGAAGCACCTCTAACAACATTATTGAGGAAAGTTGAATTTTCATGGACTCATAAAGCAACTAAGGCCTTTGAACATCTTAAAGAGGAAATGTGCCAAGCACCAATCTTAGCTATGCCAGACTTCACAAAAACCTTTATTGTGGAATGTGATGCCTCAGGAAATGGAGTTGGTGACGTTTTAATGCAATAAGGATGACCCATTGCTTTTGAAAGTCATCCAATCAAAGGAAATTATTTATAGAAACCTATTTATGAGAAGGAAATGTTAGCAATACTACATGCACTAAAGAAATGGCGAACTTACCTAATGGGAAGACACTTCAAGGTAAAAACTGATCATGATAGTCTTAAACACTTTTTGGAACAAAGACTATCATCAGAAGAGCAGCAAAAATGGGTCACAAAGATGTTGGGTTATGACTTTGAAATAATCTACAAAAAAGGAAAGCTTAATGTTGTTGCAGATGCACTCTCAAGAAAGAATGAAGAGGTGGAAGCATTGCTTTGTACCATTTCTATTATCCAACCAGATTGGATAACCGAAGCAAGAGATGAATGGAAGAAGGACAAAGATGTATGGACACTCATTCAAAAGTTGCAGCAAGATCCTAGTACATCTGATACATTTAGTTGTAAAAATGATTCCTTATGGTACAAAGATCGCTTATATCTTTGTAAGAATTCCCAACTGAAACAAAAGATTCTTCTGGAATTGCACACTTCTCCTTTAGGAGGACACTCAGGATTTTTAAAAACTTACCACAGGGTGAAGAAAGATTTTTTTGGGATGGCCTTAAATCTGATATTCAAAATTTTGTGGCGGAATGTTTGGTTTTCCAGCAGAATAAAGTGGAGACAATTAAGACCCCAGGACTTCTACAACCTTTATCCATTCCAAGTCAACGTTGGGAGGAGATTTCAATGGATTTTATCACGGGTTTACCTAAGTCCGAAGGAAAGAGTGTCATCATGGTGGTAGTTGATAGACTTACCAAGTATGCACACTTTTGTGCATTATCTCATCCATTTAAAGCAAGTACGGTTGCTACTACATTTATGGACAGAATTCAAAAGCTACATGGAAGCCCAAGGGTTATTGTGAGCGACAGAGATCCCATTTTTACTGGAAAGTTTTGGACGGAGTTATTTTCTTGTTTGGGTACTCAATTAGCTCATAGCTCATCTTATCATCCTCAATCTGATGGTCAAACTGAGATAGTAAATAAATGTTTGGAAGGATATCTTCGTTGTTTTGTATCTGATAAACAAACACGATGGGTCAAGTGGTTACCTCTCGCTGAATGGTGGTATAACACTTCCTTCCATACTGCAGCAAAAATGACCCCATTTATGGCACTTTATGGATATCATCCACCATCCATCACATCATCTTTAAGAGAAAATTCGAAGGCTCAAGCAGTGGAAGATCACATCGAGCATCAACAAGAAGTTCTCCAACTCTTAAAGGATAACCTGACTTTGGCACAAAATTGAATGAAACAACAGGCAGATCAACATCGCAACGAGAGAAGTTTTGATGTAGGAGATTGGGTATTTTTACAGCTACAACCATACAAACAAATATCCCTCAAGCAAGCTAAGAAGGATAATAAATTATCACCAAAGTACTATGGTCCTTACAAGGTGTTGCAAAAGATTGGTACTATGGCATACAAATTGGAGCTTCCTGCTTCTTTGCGAGTACATCCAGTTTTCCATGTTTCATGCTTAAAGAAGGTTATAGGTGAAAATATTCCAGTTCAAACAATATTTCCAGAACTTGATGAGGAAGGAAAAATCATATTGGAACCTAAAGCGGTCATGAAAACAAGAACTCGACAACTACGGAATCGATCAATTTCAGAGTATCTCATCAAGTGGAAGAACTTACCCACTGAAGATTCTACATGGGAGGATGAGAATTTTATACAGAAGCACCCAGAGCTACTCAAGCATTGAGGACAACACTTTTTTGAAGGAGGGGCATGTTAGGTCCCTATATTACTAGTATAGTCCCTTATTGTTGTTAGTGTAACCCCCTTATTGTTATTATTGTACCCTTGTAACCCCCATTTTGTTATTATTGTGCCCTTAAATTATTATTGTTAGGTCGGCTAGGATTACATTGTGGCCCACTAGGATTACATTATGGCCCCATGGACTCCTATATATATAAAGGAGGTTTTGTAAATTGTATCATCCAAGAATTGTTCATTCATGTAATGTATTGGAGGTTGCCCCCTCGAAGTGGCTTATTTCTAAGGCATTGATATCTCTTTTCTTCTCTTTTTGGAGCTGGTTTCCCAACAACCGCACTACCCCAGATATTTTGGATGGTGGCACTGCACCTGCAGGACAACCTCCTCTTACTCGCTCATCGTCTCATGGAGGCACCTCACTATCTCCACTGCAGGCGCAGCAACTGGGTAATTCTACTTTATTATCTATGTCATTTGTTAATTCCTTGCATTTAACATCTGCCATTGATTGTACTAAAATTCCACATGATTCTACTTTTGTTAATTGAAAAATGAGTCCTCTAAACTGCCTTATTTCTTCTGCCCCTCCTTCTTTTCCTAGTTCGGCTACTTTTACGTTAGCGGGTGACTCTTCCTCCCATTTGACTCATTACTCTAATGGTATTTCTATGGGTCATACTTACAATGTTAAATCGTCTTCACGCAATCTGGAACTTCCTTCATTAGGCCTTTCGGAGGACTCCTGGGGTCTCTCCCTGTGATCATCGAGAGGGCGCCCCTCTACCTTGACCAAAGCCATTCGAAAATCCAGACTAGAGGTTGCAGCTGGCACTCAATATTCTATTGAGAGGGTTCTTAGAGAAAAGAACACTTGGTACATGGGTGCTCCATGATTTTTCTTTCCTTTAATTATCAGGGTTTAGCTAGTCCTGATAAAAAAATGGCTCTTAAAGTGCTACTGGATCGTGTTAAGATTGATCTATTATTCCTTCAGGAAAATCTAGGTGTCAGAGCTATTGTATCACAAACCTTAGCTTCTATCCTGCCGAATTGGACCTTTCAGAGGATTGATGCTAGAGGGAATTCTATTGGTTGTGCCATTGGGCTCAATAACAGATCAATTTTTGTCCATGGATGGTGGGGTAGGGATGGTATTCTTGGAGTTGACATTACCACTCGAGACTCTAATAGTATGATCACTCTGATCAATGTTTATGGACCCTGCCATCACCGAGAGGTTTTCTAGAAGGATTGGATGCATTGCTCCATCATGCAGAGAGATAACATCATTCTGGGAGGGGACCTCAACTTCTCCATTGGGCTCTCTAAGTCTTGGGGACCGGGGGAAATCCCTGATATACTATCTGATTACTTTCATAATCTCATTGATGGAGCTGACCTTCTGGACCTGGCTATGCCTAAGGAATGACCGACTTAGAGAAACAGGAGGATGGGAAAATCTACTCTAGCCAGGAGGCTTGATATATTCCTGATCAAATCCACATTGGCTGAGAAATTTGACTCGGCTCGGCAATGGGTTGGTACTGGGGGATCCTCTGACCATTCTCCTATTTATTTTGAATTTCTGGATGGCCTGCAGAAACCTCGAGCTCCCTTCAAATTCAACTCTACTTGGCTGGGGGAACCTGAATTCGGTCTGTGGTAATTCAGGATTGGATCCATTGTTCACACTTACCTTCACATAAGCCTACAAGAGTATTTTGCAATAACCTAGCTCGACTTAAATCTCACACCATCTATTGGGCCAGGCATAAGAAATAAGGGGTAAATAAACACTTGAGAATATCGAGATGGAGATTGAAAATTTAACTGGACCTGAACTCTGCAAATTCAACTCCTTAGAAGCTAAAGATAGACTGATTTCACTTGAAATGGAAAGGGCCAAAATACTTTGATCACAAGAGGAGGAGTGGAGACTCAAGAGCAAGGCTCTCTAGTTGCAGGCTGGGGATGATAATACTAAGTTCTTCCAACAATGTGCTACGGGTCGTAGGATTGTCAACACCATTTGGGATCTCTCGGATCACAATGGTTGTGTGGCCCAAACACACACCCAACTGGATGATATGGGTATTGATCACTTTACTAGACAATACTGGTCTCCAGAGAATTCCAAAATTATGGAAATAATGGATATCATCCAAACTATGCATATATTTGTTGATGAGGATCAGATGGAGGAACTTAATGCACTGGTTACTCTGGGGGAGATCTAAGGAGTATTGAAATGGCTTAAAAAGGAAAAAAGTCCTGGGCCTGATGGTAGGCCGATTGAACTCTATCTTTATTTCTTTGATCTCATCGGTATGGACCTCCTCTAGGTCATTGAAGATAACAAGACTACATGCCAGATCTATGATGGTTTCAATGCTACTTTCATAGCCCTCATCCCCAGTTAGAGAAACCCATCTCCTTTCATGATTAGAAGCATATCTCTCTTTGTAACTGCATATACAAGATTATATCCATAATTATTTATAATCGCCTTAAACCCATCCTCTCTCTCCACATTGGCCAAGAACAATTTGCATTCCTTCAGCACAGACAAATCCATGAAGTGATTAGCACTGCTCAGGAGGCACTGCATTCCATCAAGCTCAGAAATCTCAAATCTACCATCCTCAATATATACTTGGAAAAATCCTTTGATTGTGTCAACTGGGACTATTTAAACCACATTCTGTTTCAAATTAGATTTCCTCATGCATTAAAGAGTTGGATAATGGGCTGCATTATCAATGCCTCATTTAGTATCCTGATCAATGGGGCTGCTACTGATTTATTTCATGTTGGGAGGGGCCTTAGACAAGGATTCCCTCTTTCCTCATTGATATTCCTATTAATTATGGAAGGTATATCCTCCATCTTGACTCGAGCCAAATAGGAGGGTTCCATCCATGGGATCAATATTAATGATTTGGTGCAACTAACTCATTTATTGTTTGCTGATGATGTTGTTATCTTTCTGGATGGTTCTTGTTAAGATAACTCACATTTTCATAATATCCTCAAAATCTTCAATAAAGCGACTGGTATGAATCCCAACCATAGGAAATCCACCATTATTATGGTTCGATGTACAGTCAATGAATGCAGGCAGGCTCTAGGGATTTTTCAATTTGAGTGCAAACAATTGGAAAAATGATTAAGTTACCTTGGTTTCCACCTTCTTCCAGATGACTACCGCACGAAAGACTGGAACTAGCTCATTTCTAAAGTTGATCGTAGGATCAACATATGGCAACAAATATGGCTGTCTAGAGTAGGAAGATTGGTACTAATCAAATCGGTCCTAGAATCAATCCCTGTATATTGGATGGCATTGGCTTGGATTCCAAAAGGGGTGATAACTAGAATTCAACAATTATGTAGACAATTTTTATGGAGAGGCAAACAGGAAGGGAATCCTTATGCTTGGATCGCTTGGAAAAATATAGCAACACTAAAAGCTTGAGGAGCATGGGGGCTCAAGGATCTTAATCACTTTGCTACACCTCTCGCGGCCAAGATGGGTTAGCATATCCTCGTCAAACATAGCTTGTGGAAATTGGTTACCTTTTCTAAATATATTTCACCCTTTACCACTATGGACTAGATCTATGGACGTACTCTGCCTCCCTAAAGCACTTCTATCATATGGAAGGCTATCTCCCGATCCATACAACTCATCAAAAATGGATTGGCGTGGCGCATTGGCTCCGGATCTAAGGTCAAGATTGGGGTGGATTCTTGGTTGGGTAGTGGTAATGACTTCAGATTGTCGGATGGCATTCCCCAGCATTTGGCCAGATCGAATATATTCTTTATATCACAAATTTCAGATCCCCTGAATACATCATGGGATTCTCAGGCCTGGTTTACTGCTCAGACACTCAACATCCCTAAGAATTGGTGGCCGAAATGGAATCGATACATCAAGACTCTCAGAATTTCAAATATTCACCTATCTCAGTAGGAGGATGAAATTAGTTGGAAAGTTGCACCCAGCGGTTACTATTCTCCCAAAGTCGGCTACACTACGCTCTGCTACACCATGATTCCTCAGGATATTCAATGGCGGTGGATTCATCTATGGAAACTAAAGACGCCACAAAAAACAAGATTATTGATGTGGTGCATACATTCAAACAACACCCCTGAAGGAAGACAACCTCTCTCGGTGGGATTTTCAGGGGCCATATAGATGCTACTTGTGCCTCTCCCATGTGAAATATGTGAACCACTTATTCCTAGATTTCTCGGCTATCAAACCTCTATGGCAGCACACGACTGCGATGGTGGGGTGTTCAATCACATGGACGGTAATTCTGTTTGGGAGGCTTGGGATAACTAGTGGAAGGAATCCTGTCCACCCAAAGTCTGGAACCTCCCTTTGCTCATTTCCTGGTGTATCTGGATGGCCAAGAACCAGACCATATTCAGGAGCAAAGTTCAATACTGGGATCACATTAGCAGAATCATAGCCACCATTTACTTGTTGATTCCTAATGACGAACCAGTGAACAATGTTCGAACTATCATCCTGGAACTGATAGATCATACATATCCATGGGAAAATTTCGATGGGGCATCCAATATTCATGGATGCGAAGGGGGTTCGGTTCTTCACTTGACTAATTTGAATTTTTTCCATCTCAATATGGCCCTTGGCTCAAGTACCAACAATTATGTAGAGCTCAATAGCCTAAGACTTCTTCTTCTTTTTGCTCGTGAACATGAATGCAACAGCTCTAGAATTTTGTGGATTCAAAATCATTATTGACTAGTTCAATCTGAAGACACAATGTCATACTCACATTAATAGAGCACTTCTGGATGAGGTATTTACTCTTAAATCATATTTTGAACTTATTGTTGTCTCTCATATTTACAGGCATAGAAATCAGGTGGCTAATCAACTTTCCAAAAAAGCCACGCAACTAGAATGGGGCAGATGGCACATTACTAAACATGTGAGTACCCAAATTTACTAGTACTATCATAGGCCATTTATTGAAGACATGGAGGTGTTGGTCGCAATCTATAGAGACTACATAGTTTTTGTTTTTGACACACTACGGAGGCGGCATTAATATATGTTGTTTCAATGCATATTGTATATATTTATTCTAGATTATTATAAGTTTATTCGAAGTATGTTATAGATGATATAGGAGATGATGTGACTGGACTATGCCCACTATGGAACATGTTATTATACTTGATCTATGCATTGTTGAAATGTAGAGAATGCAACATGTAATTTTTCCTTATATAATGAAAAGTTACGAATTTTTTCTTGGGAAAAAAAATGAAAAATGCAACTCTTTCTTTTCGATGAATTCTATTTAGGAGAAATTTGAGATATTTTTTGAATTTAAAAACACAAACTTCCTCACACTTTAAAAAAAATTCCTTTCTGAAGAGAAAACAATTTCATTAAGAAGAAAATTTCCAAACATGATCAATTTCTCTTTGTGAATAAAATCCCATTGATTACAAAGTCATAAACTACAATTTCGATAAACAAACAAATCTCAAAAGAAATAAATTTATTAAAAACACTAAAAAGTATAAACTTCAAATAAAATCAAAGTTCCAATTATGAATCCTAACTAGGATACCTATGGATGTTTTGTAAATGATCTCTCTTAGTTGTAATCAGACAAAGAATGTTTCCACTTATCCCAACAAAAAATAAATAATGAAAGAGTACTTTGTGACAAATCAGGCTTAAGTGATCTACAATTTTTTCTGTTTTGCAAATGAATAAGAAAAAAATATTCACAAAATTTAAGGTTTTCTATAATCTTGATGGCTCAAGGAGACAAAATCATAAAACCAGTGATCTGAGGTAAACAAATGTATCTTCCATAAAGAGAAAAAGTAAACTAGGGAAAACCCTAACTTGTAAAATGAAAAAAGGATGATTAATCACATAACACTCAAAAATTTTGAAGAGGAGTTCTCACACGGGTTCTGAAAACTAGAGTAAATTAGGTTAAACTTCAAGAATTTAGTTATCTAGCTCTGAAAGAGAGAATTTCATTTGTTTCAAATTTCCTAGGGGGTTTGCAGCCTCTTAGTTAACAAAAATGCACATGCGCACTAGACTGAACTGACAAGTCGTGCAGGTAGAGAAAAAGTTGGAAAAAATATATATTTTAGGTTTTCTTTCTTAGAGATTATAAAAATTTATCTACCCAGCCACACTCAAAGAAGTCAAAATCAGAAATCTAGAATTTCAAACTAAACAAAACTAAAGAAAACTAAACTTGTCTTCCCCAGTATGGTCACCAATTTGTTACCAGGATTAATCCCTCTTGCGAACAAGATAGATATCCCTAGTACTCCAACGAGTAACTAGAAACAAATATCCATTTAATATATATTTCTCTATATTATTTTTATTTTATATTATTACAACCATGAAATAAAGAGGACATCCTCCTACCTTTCAATCCACATGTCTGATGCATTCCTTTTCCTCTCAATCCACATGTCTGATGTATTCCTTTTCCTTTCACTCCAAGATAGTTCTTCAATAATGAGTAGAAACTGTAATAATAGACAAGATAAATGATCAAAGCACTGACATTATATAATAATCGTAAATACTAATCCAACTTAGTGATCAAGGAATATAAGTATTGACATCATTCCCATGAATTCATAAACAAGACAATGAGAAAAAGAAATCCATATGTATTATCATAAATTAGAAAGAGAAATCTTACAACCATATGCCTTGATGTTCTACAGATTTCTCCTGTGTGTCTGAGCAATTTTTTTCCTTCAGTCTAATAAGCCTTCCTCTCTAGAATGACCAGCATGAAGTCAAGGGCACAAATATGTGATCTTCAATGTGTCAACAACAACTCACTAGCATAGAAAATATGAACTCTATGAACTCTATCCAACTTGGAAACTATACAAATTAGTCTCTATTCACATTGGTATCTAACCTTCAACCTGAAAATTGAGCTCAATTTATAGATAGATTGAGGTAGTTTCAAATCCATTTAGAGAGGGATGGATTCCTCCCATGAAGGTATTTGAGTTCCTTGGACCAAGGGATAAGCTCCGTGAGTGGAGGGATAAAGCTCAAACTGGTGCGGCTCTAGAGGCTTCGAGTTGGGAGAATATTCGACCAACTAGGGTTCTAGAAGTTAATTTTTATTTTTGCTTGCTTTTCATGGGGGTGTGCAGGTTTTAGTGGAAAATAGAGCGACGATCGTTGTGGCTAATGGAAGAATCATCAGTGCATGCGTAGGAAATGGCTATAAAAAATACGCAGGTAATATTTTAAGGGTTTTACAGAGCTTTTAACCAATTTCCAAGACTTGGTTTAGGAACATGAGTGTTTTTTACCTCTAAGGGAACATGATATGGATGGTGATAGACCCATATGAACAATCAAATATCATGGTGACAAAATGACGTGTAACACTTTTTTCCACTGGAGTGGCTCCAACCTAGTGACTTTAGCCTCTAGGTAATACACTTGGTGTAAGTACCTACTTGGCTCAAATTGTGGGTAATAGTTTTTGTCATTGAAATCCCAATCCTCCATCTTCAACTATGGAACTTTCCTCAATGGTATACCTTCAAACAATACTTTCTTAGGCAACAGTGGTGTGAAGCCACCAAACTTCGCATTATCAGGTTCTTTGACTAGCTTAGCATTTAACTTTCTTGATAGTACATATGGTGGTAGTAGAGAGAGTTCTTATGTACCTTCTACTTCAATTTTTGGTATCTTCGATTTTGGGATTTCATTTTCTTCCTCATTATCCTGAATCTCCATGGGTTACTTTTGCTTCTTTTCATGTCATTTCTTTATGCATTTTTCCTTGGTTATCTTCTTTCTCGGAGACTGTCTAACTCCAGGGGATGCATCTGGCCTCTTTAACTTCTTTTTCTTTTGTTGTGCCTCTTATGAGGCTGGCTGCTTCCACAACGCCTTCGGGCCTGTTACACTTGGTGTTGTAGCTGTCATGATTCCTGCTAATCCCTTCCTTAAATATTCCTTTGCAATCTCTTCAAAGCTCTTCTCAGACATATGGAAAAAAAAATTTCTCACTTAGGCGCAAATTCTCAATTTGAATTCTTAAGAAGAAAAGTGTCTAAATGTGGAATGGGACCCTGCTTCTCACCTGAGGATGATATGGTGTACTTTTATGATGATATACTTCAAATTATATAGTCAAATCCTCAATATTATTGTGCAATAAATGTGAACCTCAGTCATTCATCAAAATATTTGGACACAAAAATCTGGACAGGATATACTCAAATATGAACTTCATGGCGGTATCTGCACTGCAATCCTTCACTGGATGTGCTTCAACCCACCTTGTTAAATAATTAGTTCAGTGATTATGTATCTCGCGTCAGTCTTCTTCCCTAGTGGGTTAATAGATCTAACCAAGATAATAGCCCACTTATCAAATTCCTGCAACGTTACCTGCAGATTAAATGGCATTTCATCCCTTCTTGATGGCCTTCCTATTCTTTAACATGCATCAAAAGCTTGAAAAAAACCCTTTGCATCCTTATGCATTGTGGACCACCATAACCCAGCTCTCAACTGCACAATTTCCTTTCTGGCATAGTGTCCTCCTGCAACTCCTCCATGAGCTTCTACCAAAGTATTCTACCTTTAATGCTTGGAGACGTATCTGCGTAGTATTTCATCTAGTCCCATTTTGTACAGATGTCCTGCAATCAACGAGAATTAGTTTCCTTGACTACCAACTCCTTATTTTTCTACGTAGTGTACTCCACGGGCACCATACCTATGGACAAAAACTAAATGATGTCTTTGAAGTGATCATATGCGACCCTAATTGTGAATAACTGCACATCTAGCAGGTTATCCTTGATACTTGTGGCTTCTTCTCCTATTTCCATCTTTGAAAAATAATCAGGCCTAGAGTTCAATCTTCCTGGTTTGACTACAACTTCAAAATCATACTCCTGGAACAACAAAAACCATCGACATATTTTTCTCCTAAAACAGGCATATTCACCAAATACTTTAGCACAAAGTGATAAGTGAACATATTGAAGTGTTCTTCCAACAAATAATGCCTGAAATTCTATAATGCATAGATCATAGCCCAACCCTTCTCTTTCTGTCGTAGAATAGTTCTTCTCCACCTTGGATAGTTTTCTGCTTGCAAAAGCTATGGGACGATCAATTTCTCCTTCTCCTGGTTGTGCCAATATTGTACCCAACACTGTGCAAGATTCATCGACATGTACATTAAACTCCTTATTCGAGTCTGGGAAAACTAGAATAGGTGCAGTTACCATCTTCTCCTTCATTATGTCGATCCTATTTTGGAATTTTTCATCCCAGTGAAAAGTAATATTTTTCTTCAATATTTTCATCATTGGCGCAGTTATCTGTGCATATTCCTTTATAAACTTTCTATAGTATCCAGTATGTCCAAGTGTTGTGCTTAGTTGCTTCATTGTATTAGGTGGTTCCAAGTTCACAATAGCAGCAATCTTCATAGGATATACCATCAAGCCCTTCTTACAAACAACATGCCCCAATAATATACCAAAAGGTACAAAAAATATGCATTTCTTCAAATTCAATGATATTTGATATCACCTGCATGTATCCAACATTAGCCTCAATATTGAAGCATGCTTCTTCCACAACCCAAATATCATCTAATCATCAAATTAAAACTCTAGAAATTTGTGTATATACTCATTGAAAGTTGTGAATACAACTCTAGAAAATATGGCAGGACCATTCTTCAAACCAAAAGGAATCATTGTGTACTAGTAATAACCCCATTCTGTAGCAAGCATTGTATTATGTCTATATTTTGGCGCAATTTTGATCTGATGGTAACCCAAAAAGCCATGTGTGAAATAATAAGCCTCTTGTCCTCCAAAATTGTCCAACACTTCGTCGGTGAATAGTGTGGGAAAGGGGTCATGAAAACATGCATCATTCAATTTACTTAGGTCCACACATATTTTGATTTCGGAAAGTATGGGGAGGGGGATGGGGGGTAAGGCGAGTAGCAGGATGCAGAATCCCAGAGGTTCCCTAATTACTCTCAAATCCTAATTGTGATGCACCACTAGGGGTTGCGGGGTTACTGCTTTCTCCTTCGCTTTCAGATACATCCAACAATGAACTGTAATCAGTCTCAATGAAGTCCTCGCCATCTGCTCCGTATCACTTTCCACTTCATGTAGCTCCCGACTTAGTTCTTCGAAACATTAATCTGATTTCATTCGTAGTACGTCCTGTTTACATAACATCGTTTTAATCCACGTCTTCAAATAATTTAGATACTTACCTCGCGGACCCTTGAAAAATATTCACTCAACTTCGTTGTAAGATACAGACGTGTATATCAAGAACTCAATGATAAATCCTCCCAAAATATTTTTTATCAAAATATCAACAGCTCTTGATATGTTATTATCTGTCTCCTTGAGTCATTGTAAAAATCCAGGGTTCCATGCAGTAGGATCGGCGTTCTTAAAACAAGTCTTGTTCTCGGTCATCCTTGATAACCATTCATGCAATTCATTCAAAAACGTTGCAAATAAAATATATTTTTGTTTTGTGAAAATATACCTTTGCAACTAAGCTTCAATCGACAATCACAAATTTTTGTTTTCTTGAACTGTGAACTCTCACTCTTTCATATATATCCAATCTTGTATTTCCTTCCTTGATGGATGCCAAATCTACATATCCCTCAAACAGGTCCTAGTATTGGCAACAGAACCATTTTTTGTCTCATTTGGGCTTGACCTAGGTTCGACTTGTACTTCACATCAACAAAACCCAGACACTAGCCCTTTCGGCAACAACCTACATGCAAATTGAAGTCTCACCCGAGGTGGCTATGGGTGGTTGTAGAACCAGTTTTTTGCGGCCTTGAGGGATTGCGCGATGTGGCTTTACTTCGCTTTTCTGTACTTAACCAATATTATATCATACAAGCAATTATCGCATGGTTATATCTTACTTAATCACTTTGCATCATTTGGATAAACATAAACACATTAAATTATAATATAAACTGTGTTATAACCATAAATTTGCATAGATAGATAAAAATAAAACACGACACATAAAGAAACAGAATATGATTCCAAAACTTCTTCTTCTTTATTATGATAAGTCTCTTCAGTACATCCACTTCTCCAACCTATGCACACAGCTGCAAGTGGTTTGCGCACAAAGCTGCAAACTCTTCAAGGTTTCCACGCACATAGATGTGGAGCCTTCCTAAGGCCCAAAACAGACTAAACTGATATATCAATTTCTTGTGCTCATCAACTATTACATCATGAATCTATCCTATTATGACTTCGACAAAGCCTTACATTTCTTTTTATAGAATTTACATCATAAAAAATCATGGTCCACATACCATGGCAGACAAAATAATATACTAAAACCTGATACCTGTTACAAAATGAGGAACTTCGACCCACCCCGAAGCCCCTAAACATCGCGCAGAAGATTTATCTTCGCAGTATTGCACACTATGCTCCTTTAGTTGTGGATTATTTGACCCAAAAATAGACCAAGTTGGGTTGCGCCCAACACCTTAATGCATGGAGGAAATTTCTTACACTACCATTATGAAGTATTTCATGGGACGGTTCTTAACTACCCTACCTACGACAAGGATCTTTATGCCTTGGTGCAAGCTGTGAAGAAGTGGAATTATTATATTATGGGAAAGGAGGTAGTAATCCACACAGATCACAAGCCACTACAATACTTGTAAGCCCAGAGTAAGCTACAGTAGAGCAGGAATTACAAGTGGATGGGGTTTCTATAGCAGTTTCATTTAGTGATGAAGTACAAGAAGGGAAACACAAACAAGTTGGATGAAATTCTTTTAAGGCAACCGAAATCAAATATAATAGCTTTGGGACCTCTTATAAACATTGATTCATTCACCCATTATGCATACAAAGAGGCATATTTAGAGGATGAGGACTTCAAGGAGGTGTATTAGCAATTACAGAGTCAAATTCATGTGCATAATGGTGATAACATTGTTGACTACCATCTATAAGATGGGTTACTCTATAGGCTAGATAGGTTATGTGTTCCTAAAAATAAGCGATTTTAGCTTATTAGAGAGGATCACACCTACAAGGTTACAAGTCACTTTGGTGTAGGGAAGAGCATGGCCAACTTGCAGAGGTATGTGTATTGACCCAACATGTGAGAGTGGGCGGCTAGGTTCATAATGCGATGCATGATTTGTTGTACCAATAAGCCTAGTAATAAGAAATAGGGTCTATATCATCCCTTACTCGTACCCACTAATCCTTGGGAAACCATTTCCATGGAATGTGGGAGGTTTACCAACAGAAGGAAGGGACATCACTACCTTCTCATGTTATTTGACGGGTTTAGAAAGATGTGTGTTCTAGTGCCCTATAAAAATACCATCAGTAGGAAAGAAGCAGCGAACGTGTTCTTTGGACAAGTCTAGGTGCATTTTGGGATACCAAGGAGCATCATTTCAGACAAGGATATGATATTTTTCAATGAATTTTGGACTACATTGTGGGTTATAATGGACACAAGGTTGAAGATATCTACAAAATTCCATCCATAGATTGATATACAAATATAAATAGTCAATATAACTTTAGTGCATCTTCTTAGGGGATAAAAAGCTTCTAAGGGTATACAACCATAAGCATCTGAAGACCTAGGATGAAAATATGGTATATATACATATTTCATACAAAATAGAGTACCACACTTCTATATTAAAGCCCCCTTTGAAACCTATTTTTGATATTTTCCACCTTCACCTTTGGATATTGCATATGGACAACAAGGATGAGTGAGGGAAGATCTTATAGGATATTCCTTGAGTGTTGAAAATTTTATAAAGAAGATCAGGAAAATCCATGTACAAGTGCAAGGGACACAAAAAAAATCAGGGGTGAAGTATAATTATAGGCATGATCAACTTAAAATAGAGAAATCGTTTAAGGTAGGAGATAAAGTATGGCTATAGTTAAACAAGGAGAGGTTGCAGTGGCCTCATAAGAAAATCAAGGATTTGAGATATGGTACCTTTAAGATATTATAAAATGTGGGTGATAATTCTTATTGACTCATTTTACCACCATATATGCACATTTACCCAGTTTTTAATGTAGAGAATCTAAAACACTATGAGCCTTCCATGATAGACCAAGAAAAGGAAAAAATCGCCCCTTCTATGGAGGATTTGGCACCAGATTCTTAGGCAGAGTTGACACAAGATATATTTTTTTAGAAGAGGTCCATAATTACAAGATAAGGGTAACATGACCTTTGGTATATTGGGTTGAAAGGTGGTGAGCCCTGGTATTGCACCAAGAGTGCTGCAACACCCAAGGGCTGCCCTACTTTACTTTATCAACCTGGGGTTCATACAAAATTTGAGGTGACAGTTCTATATACACAGCAGCTGCATTTTGTTCATGTCATCCTCTTCTGCTCTACGAAAAGGTGCTACTCCTAGGTGTTCTCAGTGAAGTTTGTCACACTGCAATGAAACTAAAATATATTGCAAAAGGAAATGACATAAATGAAACTAAATTAAATTTATGAAAATAAATGAAAAAAAGGAAACTAATTTAGCTTGCTGAAAATAACTGGCAGAAAGGAAACTAATTTAACTTGCTGAAGAGAAATGGCAGAAAGGAAACTAATTCTAAACCATACTGAACTAGGCCAAACGGCCAAATGCACTCTACTTATCCTATGGTGTATCTATCATGCTCCTATCCATGCAACTAAGCTATCCATGACTTAATTCTAATTGAAAAAGTGTTGATTTGTAGCTTGGAGGAAAGAAAAGGGAAAAAGTGGTTAATGGAGGGCCTAGCACATGAAACAGGGTTTGGAAGCGGAAAGAGAGGTTTAAAACGTTAGAAAACTTGATTATAACGTGAGAAATGACTTTGGAGTGAAGATAATTGAAAAAGGCTTAGAAGCGGAAAGAGGGGGTTTAAAACCTTATTAGAACTTTATTATAGCACAAAAAGGCTTTGGAGCGGAAAGAACTCAAGAGCGACGTGACAGAATGCGATGGAGGTAAAATTTGAATGTGCGATGTCGCAATCGCAACTTTGAAAGTTTAAATGGATAGCGGTAAGGGCTTAACAGAATGAACTAAGATGTGTGACGCATAATTTGCGCTGCGGTAAAGGGTGTGGGCTGTGATTTGCGATGTGGGAAGAACCGCGGGATGCGATTTGCAATACTGCAATCGCAAGAACGAGCGGTAAGCATTAAGGGTAAGATATAAAGGATGTGAAGTGCGATTGACGTGGCGGTGGGACCGACAGTGAGGCGAGATCACACTATCGCAATCGGCCAGAACAACAATAAGTGTTTAAGGGTAAGGTAAATGTTGTAAGGTGTGATTTGTGATTTCGCAAGATCGTAATCAAAAAGATCAAGTGGTGAGCGTTGAAGGTAAAATTTAAATGTTTTGACCTGCACAGTGCGATGTACGACGGTGAGAATTTCGAGGAGGAAGGTGGAGGTCGGGTTTCAATGGTTTTTCAAGTGTTTAGCGTTCAAACGAGTTTGGCGATGGTGATCAATGGAACAAAGGAATAAGGCGGGAAATTGGAAAAGGAGAGTGGTAAGTCTGTAAGACAAAAGGTAAGAGTTGTGAAGTGACTGCGATGTACGGTGGAGGGATTCTTGAGGAGCAAAGGCGGAGGTCTAGTTTTTGGTGGTTTGGAATGGTTTTCCATGTTTTTTGCATAAAACGAATAAGGCGGTCATAAACAAAGAAAACAGAGAAATAAGGATTTGAAGGGCTAAGTGTGTTAGGCAAAGAAAAAGGTAAGTGCAGCAATTAAAGTGAGAAGTAAATGAGGGAAATGGAAGCATAAGAGAAGTGCTCAAAAGTGAAGCACGCCTACAGATTTATGCACAGGAAACAAACATAAATGCGGGTTTAGATAGTGAAGGAAAGACTTGGACTTGGTAAATACAAATTCCTCCCCAAACTCAAACGGAAAGAAATTTTGGCCTGTGGGGAGGTCTTCCTGACTCGAACTCTATTGACACAGATGAGAGGGGAAATATTTGACCCCAGTTTTGAATTTTTTCCTCTATTTCACTATGCATAAGCAATTGAAACTACAGCAGCACAAAAACTAAATAGGAATGTAACTTATCAAAATCATATCTAACTTAAATGGAAGAAGCAAAACTAACTAAATGAAAGAAAGGAAAAGATAGTAACAGCAGAGAATCTTAGACACATGGATTGGGCCCTAGCCCGCGAGCCTAGCCCTCTAAAATTAAATCAATCATATGGAATCAATATACTCATTTCATAAAATAATAACTGCATACATCTCTGAAATTTTGATCCCTGAATAAAACAGAAAGCTCAATAGCTCATAACAATAATTCTGAATGGAATCGAGACTAGGATAGACTAACTCTTCCTAGCTCTAGCTCTACTCTATTTATTCTATAGGGAAGATACCAACATCTCCCTTGAAAATGGTGATTGAGTCCAATTTTACTCCAAGTAAAAATAGATTGAGTTCCCTTTGTCTTCAGTTTCTTGGCTGCCTCTTGGAATTCGAATTGTTGGAGACTCCAAGTGAAGTATGGCTTAAGTTCACTTGCTCTTGTTACATAGCAATTTGTCACTGTCCCTGCAATCTCAAACTCGCACATTGGAGGGTCATTTCTGTGACCAATATGCAGTTTCATGCTTTTCAAATACCATCGTTGCATCCCTTTTGATTAAAGCAACATTCTTCTTGTTGACATTTCCCTAAGCAGAGCTATGAAAATCCCTATTTTTTCCTTGGCGCAAGCAGCCCATTACATCCTCACGCCGACCTGGAAATTTAACCTTGATCCCGCACCACTTGGCACTCTGTGCCAGTTAGACACCTACTCCAATCTGTTTATGGAATGTTTTTTTTTTTAAATAGAGGCAGAGGTTCCATTCCAACCACCTCAGGGATGAGTCATTGGGAGTGGTTGAACTGAAACAACCATGGAATCCTTCCTTTAGTTAGTAGTTTCCACCTCCCTTGGAACTCTCCTAAAGGATATGACTCCCTCCCACCTTTGTAGTGATCCCAAACTCCTCTTTTCCCCCTATATAAGAAACTATATCCTTTAGTATAAGCTAGTTGAACACATTATAGAAAAATGGTTGAATAGCTGAACTAGAGAATTATACTATAGCTAAGCTGCTAGAGGAGATAGAATAAGAAAGATATTATCGAGAGAGCTTGAGTCGATGACTTCTAAGAGAGTCTGAGTCTAAATTCCCTGACTGACAGTTGAGATGTGTTTTGTCTAAACCCCGCTGGAGGAGATCACGACGTCAAAGCATCAGTTATACTCTTCCTTCTACTCATTAATATACATGACTACTGTTTGGTTCCACTATTGTGTTATGATATTTATTTGATATGATATGTTTAGCCCTCTTTCACTGGCTAATAGTTGTGAGTGAAACTAAGCTACTATATGTTGTTATTTTTCTTTGTCTTATGTACAGGTATCTGGGCGTGACAGCGAACAGATCGTGACTTGTCAAGACAGGAGCGAGAGATCACTACTCTTTTTGCAACATCGACAGTGTTGGATTCAAGGTAGGTCAATATACCATGTCTTTTGTTCATTCATTAACTAGGAATCAACACTTTAGCGTGTCCTTTTGTTACTAGACCCACCCTAGGGCTAGAGGGATTGTCTCTGTCCCTCAGTGCGAGTTTGTCATGTCATCCTGTTGGGTGAGTCCCCACTATTGGTTTTACCTATCTTTTTTCTAGTTTTTTTGCTGAGTTTCCATTCTCTGTTCAGCTCCAGAGAGTCAAGGTTGACTTCTGCTCATTAGGTTAGGGTTTTTCCTCTTTGTCCATAGGTTTCCAGCTTGGCGTGGTTTTTGTCTGGGTAGTTGTGCCGATTGGTGCATGTTGCTCTTTTAGCACTCGCGCCAACCTCTTTATGGCACGGATTACATCCTTACAGTCATGCCCATCCCTGTAGGTTTTGGATTGACCCCCCTAATGCGTTTTTTGATCATTTGTTCTTGCCTCTGTGTTATTTTTTATTGTGTTTAAGCCTTTTGAGACTATGTATACTATTGTAGACTTGTTTCCCTCAGTCGTTTTCCCGCTTTCTTGTCGGTGTCATTTAAGACCTTAGGGTTTCTAAGTATACTTGCACACCGAGCCTTCTGTTCAGGAATGAGTCTCTTTGATTGTTTTCAGTCTTGTTTTGGGGTTTTAAACTAAGTTTTCTTGATCCTTTTTTTTTGTTGATTGAATGGTATTTTCTTTTTGTCAATTAGTATTTCTTCTTCAACACTTTGAGCATCTATTGTTTTGCTTTTTTGGATCGTTTTGAGAACTCTCTTTCTCATTTGAAAGTTTGCCCCATTAGCTTGCATGTTTTGTATCTGTTTCTCTTTGGCTGAGTCATTCAATTTCAAAACTTTACATTCGCAAAACTCAAACTAGTGTTTATTTTTTTTTTCCATTGAATTAGTACAATGTGTGCTTCATTTCATTGAAAAAATAAAATAAAAATCTTTGCACTCTTTTGTTGCATTGAAAATGAAACATTCCTTGACATAACTATCATTTGTCAATCTAGGAAGGAAATTTTCTTTCGATTGATTGCATTAAGGGCATTATAAATTTTCTTCGCATGTTTTCTTTGTTTGCTTGTTTGAAAGATTTCTATCCTTCTTATAACTAGCATTCATCGAATTGAAATGGTGTTCATTTGCATATAGTTTGCATCTAGGAATTTGAGCTCCACATTCGATAGGGCCTGAAATTGAAACATAATTCAAGATTAACTTTAAAATTTACTCAATGAACCTAAGGCAACATTGTAACCTAATGAAACATTTCTAGTGGTCTAGGCTAGAGACGTGTTCCAGCGTCTTAAAACCTAGCAGTTGTCGCTTGCCTTCTGGCTTCAGATAGCACTAGTACGGACTTGCGCTCCCCATACATTCGCGTATATAAAGGGAGGCCCCTCTAGGTTTCAATCCTTTTATCCATAGGAAGCTGATTCTATCGCTTGGTAACCGTGATACACCGAACACAACATTCGGGGAGACTACCTGCATGTATGTCAAGTCCTTGGTCATTTCTGTTTCATTTGATCAACAAGGTGTGTATGGCAGTTCACGAAAACCCAGTACACCCTCTTGCTTATAATTCCTGAGGAGTCATTTTGATCTTTTCGTGACTCTTTAAATAAGAGAAGAGATCATCGAGTACTTGTCCTTTCATGCTCGTTTCAAATTGAAAGTGACTAGAGTCATATTTTTCCAGTTTCTCGACTCTTAAAACATGAAACAGTGAATTTTGGTTTCATTGTTATAAAATTAATCACCTACGATTACACACCCATTAAAAGTTTGTTACTTGGTCTGATTGATTTCCTTGGTTCTTGATTTTGGCACTTTCGATTGGTTATCTCTTTTCCTTCCTATTCTGATATATAGTCAAAGTGGCAGAACCTCCAGTTTCATCATCTTCACTGCCTCCTAGTGGCGATTTGTTTCCAGACGTTTCTTTTGAAACCCCTCAATCCACTAGGTCTGCCGAGTTTTCACAACCTATTCTACCGTTTAACCAGACCCTTGCTACTCGATCTCTGCTTGACGTTCCAGTTGATTTCAATTGGCCTCCTTCAAGTGCTTGGTCTGGTTTTGGGGACGAAGGATAATTTCCTCCTCTCACGTCTGGATCACCTTTTATTGTTGCTGTGGTACCTCCTAGTCCCGGCGTAGTCTTTTTGAAAATCTTACGAAAGACTTAGATATGGAATTTCAGTCCTATTGGCAGTGATGGAATGCCTATATCCATAGGATAATATCAGATTTTTCCTGAATATATTTCTCATGCCTCTGTCCAATCTTATTCACCTTCGGTGTCACTTCCGGCTGGCTATAGGTCTCTGAGTCAGATTATGTCTGGTGTTGCATCCATTGCACAGTCTAGCACAGTAAGTCCTCCTCGGAGTTCAGTCCAATATTCATCAGTAAAATTACCCTCGACATCAAATCCATCAGTTACTGTTACATATGTTCCAATCCAACCTACAGTTTGTGTGGCTTTTAGTTCATTTTCTACTGCTCCTATGATTCCTGGTAGTCTCACTTTTGAAGAAAATCTGTTGGTTTTTCAGTAGCAAAATTCTCAGGGTTCTCAAAAATCTCAGGCTCCTATAAGTCCTCGTTTTTGTCACTATGATGCTGTTGGTACTCCCATATATGAATATTCGCATCATTATGATGACCATGGAAATCCAGTTTATATGCCTCCTATAGATCCTTATCAGGTCGTTTATGATCCTTATCAGGCTGGTTATGATCCTTATTAGTCTATTACTCATTTGGGACCTACTTTTCCTATGTGACCCTCTGGCTTACAAGGACAACCCTCTCAGGGACAACCTTCAGCTCAGCAGGGCCCTGCTTTTGGTCCACAGGGACAACCATACGGTTCATAAGGCCAACCTTTACAAGGAAAACCTTTGGTCCAACATGGACAACCCTCTGGTCTCTCGGGTCAACCTCTGGTTCAACCCAGATCATATTTTGGTCCTAGGGGGCAAGTTTATCAATCACAAGGATAATCCTATGGTCCTTATCGGGGTCAACCTAGTCATCAGGGACATCCTGGACCATCTCAAGCATCAGGACAACCTTTACCACAAGGTCAACTTGGTGGCCCTCAAAAACCATTTCAACAACCAGTTCAGCTAGCTCAGGAGCCGTTGCAACTTGCCCACTAGCAGATTCCTTCATTTCCACAGCCAATTTTACCTATTTACCCTGCCTAGCAGCCTACTCAACCTACTCCACAAGGTCAACCTGCGCAACCGCAGGGCGCTTATTACCCTCAAGCTTCACATCAACCAGTATACAATGCACCCCAGATTCCGTACCCTCAAAATCAACCAGTATATAGCGCACTTCAGATTCCTTACCCTCAATATCAACCGGTATACCAGAAACCTCAAAATCAACCTATGTATCAACAACCTTAAAGTCATACTTACATTCTGTAGCAAAATACTTATTCTACTCAGCAAGGACCCCAGTGGTTTCCTTCGACTCAATATCCTGGTCCTCAACCCCCGTATCAACTGAATTATCCTGTTTCTAATCCCTATGATCCGAATCCTTTAGGACAAAATGTATGGGGACAAAATCCTATTCAGACTGGGTGGAATGTACAAACAGGTCCTTATCAAAGACCTTCGATGACTTTTAACACTCAATTACCGTTTCTTGCTACGTTGGAATTACCCAATGTGACGAAGTTGACGAATGATCCTATTCTCCATAATCCATATTGGCCTCCAGTTTCGACCAAGATTCCTGGTGATTGTCCTAAATTTGAGGGTAAACCTGGTGAAGATCCCAAAATTCATGTGATGACTTACCATTTGTGGTGTTCTTCTAATTCTTGGGTTGATGATTCTATTCGTCTCCATCTTTTCCAGTGAACTCTTACTGGTGCCGCTGCAAAGTGGTACATTGAGCTGTCTCGTGGAGTTTTCGAATATTTCAATTCTTTGGCCATGTCGTTCCTTACACATTTTCAATTACCGATCCGCTATGATACTGGGACGCACCTCCTCACTTCATTAAAACAAGACCGAGCTACTCATATCTTGGATCATATTCATGAGTGGCGGCGTCATCGTCGCATGATAAAATTTGAGATAACTGATTAGCTTCTAACTCATTGGTTCACTACCTCCTTTGTCAATAAAATTTCCAAAGACATAGCTATGGGGTCATGTGTAACCAAGGAATAAGCCATTGCTTACGCCCAGTACCTTCATCTCGTATATTCTCAGTCTGGCGCATTGTACGATATCTTTCCTGATGCTCCTCGACCTGGAACCTCTAAACCGCTAGCAACTCCATCCGTTGATGGTATTATTGGTTCCATATCATAGACTTCTCAAAAGTATCCTTCATCCAACTCTGGGAAGCAGAAGTCTACTTCTTCCAATAATGTAGCTCCTTAGTCAAATTCGAATTCTGGTACACTCGCAGAAGTGAATGTTGTTCAGGCCAATCCTATAGATAACACTTCCAAAGGTAAGAAGAAGGATAAAGGTAAGGCCAAAACCGATACCCCGAAATAGGATTCTGAATAACCTCATTCTGCTAATAGATCTCAACGTAAACCAAAGTATCCTTGTTTGATTTGTGATGATGAGCACTTCACCAAGGACTGTCCTCGACGGTCTGAAGTGAGTCAATTACTCAAAGGCACCCAAGGAGCTCCGGCCATTCTTAAAGAACCCTTCCCTCAGCAGACTCAGATGGTAGAGCATCCTCAGTCCTCTACTCCATCTGTTTCACAAGTGTTCATGATGAACGGTTCAACACCCATTTCTATTGCTACTCGATCGAAAGATTATTCTGGTTCACGTCAGGCACTGGGGAAAGAGATCGTTGATGGTCCTCCTCCCCCTCCTATTTCTGGTCCTCTTGAAATTGAATGACCTAGCATCGAATATGTTGTGCGACCACCTTCCAAAGGTGTGCTCCATAAGTCTTCATACAATCCCAATGCCCATGCCGCTCAGCATTACAGTATTTTTGAAGATTTGGCTCAGACGCTATCCACAATGTCTGTGTTAGAAGTATTTCAGAGTTTTCCTTCGCAACAGAAAGCTTTTATATCTACGATAGGTGGGATTGATCCTCCCGATACTAGCTTGCTCGCTTTCGATTTAGATAATTTGATCCCGCGACTCCCACACCAAACTGTGCTCATCATTCAAGTTGGTATTAATGGTTTGAATATTCACCGGGTTGTTGTAGACGAGGGTGCATCTACTTGTTGGAAATCCATTGGTACTCCAGCTCTTACTTCATCACCGAATTCCCTTGAAGCATTTGATGGAAGAGAATCTAAACCTCTTGGTGTTCTCGCTAGTTTTCCGATCACGTTAGAAGGGAAGACAATCAATGTCGAGGTCGAAGTCGTTGATGCAAAACTCAATTATAATCTTCTCCTCGGATGCAGTTGGACTCACACCATGTTGTGCGTTCTGTCCACTCTCTTTCATGTTTTTAAGTTTCCGCACGAAGGAAAGATTATTACTATCAATCAATCGTCTTTTTTCACTTCTTCTTCCCAGAACAACATTCCGTATGTGGACAAGATTCCTACTCCTTATGAGAGTGTAGGGCCAAGCCTTTTCAAGGATCCTTCTCTCATGGATATTTTCCCTCTTCCACCATCGAATACTATTCAGGTCAACATGATTTCTTGAACCGATGACCCCTGGGTTATCCCTTCTCCTGAACAAATCGATTCTTTCGGTGATTCGATGCCTTTGAGTCTGATTGAAATTGATTATTGTGAACTCATTGCCGCATCGGATTCTGATCATGATTCTGCTCCTTCGAGCGTAACTCTTGAAATCTATTCTCAATCCCCTTGGCTTGGTGATTTTGATTCACCGAATCCTTTGAAAGAAGTGTTTCCTTCCGATGAGGCTATCATGGAAACCTTGTCTCTCAACGATCTGTCGTGGGATGATGGTCATCATCATTCCTCGTTTCAACCAAGCCTCAGGGCCAAGTCTACCTGTCTTGAGCATTTTTCCTCTCAGGTTCCCTCTCCTCCACTTCAATCACCTGTTCAGGTTCATGATATTTTTTCGGAAGGTAACTTGAGTAACATCAATCAGACGATGCCTATCGACATTTCCATTAAACTGGGAATCGTCAAGAACATCCATATTGGGGTTACTTGTTCTTCGGATGAAGTGTAAGTCTATACTAGCCTTTTTCATGAGTTTTGTGATGTCTTTGCATGGTCTTACAAAGAAATGCCTAGTATTGATCCTAGTATTGTGGTACATGAGATTCCTACCTACCCCAGTTCGAAACCTGTTCGTCAGCGTCTTCATCCGGTGCATCATAGGAAAGTTGTTTCCATTAAGGCCGAAGTGGAAAATATTCTCAAAGCTGGTTTCATTTATCTAATTCCATTGACAGAATGGGTCTCTAATATTTTTCCTATAGATAAGAAACATGGCACTATTCATGTATGTGTTGACTATCATGATATCAATCGAGCTTGTCCTAAGGATAATTATCCTACTCCTTTCATCGATCAAATCATTGACGGCTGTGCTAGGAGTGAGATGTTTTCCCTTATGGACAGTTCTTCGGGTTATAATCAAATCAATATTCTCCTGAATGATCAAAACAAGACTGCCTTTATCTGTCCTTGGGGTACCTTTGTATATAAGAAGCTTCCATTTGGTTTGAAGAATGCTGGGGCCACATTTTAGCGCGCGATGTCTTATGACTTTCATGATATTTGTCACATTGTTTAGCCTTATCTGAATGACCTTCCAGCTCATTCAGCTAAGCGTAGAGATCATCTTGACCATCTTTGTCATATTTTTCTTCATTGTAGACACTATAACATTCAGATTAATCCGCATAAGTGTGTCTTCTGCGTTGATTCCAGTAGACTCCTGGGGTTTATCATTTCTAAAGACGGAATTCTCCTTGATCCTCTCAATATTATTAATCTCCCCTCTCCTTCCTCATTGCATCAATTGCAGATTTTACAAGGGAAAGCTAATTTTCTTCACCATTTTATATCTAACTATGCCGAAGTCGCTAAAGGATTCACACGTTTGTTAAAGCAAGGCATTTCTTTTTACTAGGATGAGATCGCTCAGAAATATTTTGATGCATTGGAAACATTGTTGGTCAATGCTCCTCTCCTGCACCCTCCAGATTATCATCGTGATTTTTCCCTTTATTTGGCTGTCGCTTTCAGCACGATTGTCATGGTTTTGGTACAAGACGATGATGACGGTCATGAGCATGTTATTCATTACTTGTCCCGTAACCTTCTCGACCCCGAAACGTGTTATGCTCACGTCGAGAAGTTAGTGTTGGCTTCTTTTCAAGCTGTTCAATGTTTTCGTCATTATATTATTTTGTGTACAGTGACTATGATTTCTGAATGCAACCCCATGACCTACATATTGTCTCGACAATTTCTAGGGGGGAAATACTCAAAGTGGATTGTCATCATCCAAGAGTTTGATTTGGAATTTACTGCTCCCAAATCTAAGAAATCATTGGTCTTTTCTGATTTACTTTGTTCTCTCCCTTCCAACTCCTCTCCTTCTCGTTCTGAGGACTTCATTCCAGACGATTTAGTTTTCTTGATTAGCACACTTGATCCATGGTATAGTGATATCATCGTCTATCTCCAAACTTCATCTTTTAGATCTAAGTTGATGAAGGATGCTCGTCGACACATCTTCCATCAATCGCAATGTTATCGTATAGTTGGAGATAATCTCTATCGTATTAGAGTTTATTCCATACTCTGACGATGTTTTACCTTCGAGGAAGCTGAGAAAGCTATGAATGATTGTCACAGTGGCACCTGTGGCAGTCACATGTCTGGTTATTCTACTGCACAGAAGATTCTTCATGTTGTTTATTTTTGGCCTTCCATTTTCAAAGGTTGTATTGTCACAGTTCATAAATGCCATCATTGCCAGATTTATCAATGCAAGTTGCGTGCGCCACCTATTCCTCTTCACCCTGTAATTACCGTTGGTCCCTTTGCGAAGTGGGGCATCGATTTTATGACGTGTAACCCTCATTCGGCTGGGGGGCATGCTTATATTATCGTAGTCATGGACTACTTCACCAAATGGGCCAAAGCAATGCCTACACTTGCCGCTGACGGTAAGATAGCTGCTCAGTTCATATTCAATCACATTATTGCTACGTTTTGTGTCCCTCAAGCAATCGTTACCGATCATGGTACCCATTTTTTGCACTATATGGTGGCAAAGTTGATTTCTAAGTTGGGTCTGCGTCAAGACAGCTCAACATTGCACTACCCTCAAGCCAATGGCTAGGTTGAAGCTATGAACAAAGTTCTTGTCACAATGCTTCAACGTACGATTGGGATCCAAAAATTAAATTGGCATCTCATGTTATTTTTGGCTCTTTGGGCATAGTAAACCTCAGTGAAAAAAGCAACCAGGTTCACTTCCTTCCAGTTGGTTTATGGCCTGGAAGCTACTCTTTCGATTGAATGTGAAATACCTTCGCTCAAGTTGGCTATTGAATTACTGCCAAATACTTCGCCAGAAGAAGAGCATCTCCTTTATTTAGAAAGGCTAGATGAAACCCGCCACTTTTTTGCTCTCGTTATCGAAGCACAGAAAAAGGGGGTCAAAGCTCATTTTGATCAATCAGTTTCTCCTCATTCTTTCGTTGAAGGAGATCTCGTCCTCCTATATGACCAAGCTCGTGATAAGCTGGGGGCGGGAAAATTTCAACCTATGTGGCATGGGCCCTACATCATTAAACATGTGTTGTAGAATGGGGCCTATGAGCTAATTGACTACGAAGGTCATCCTCTTGAATAGCCCAGAAATGGGTTGTATCTCAAAAAAAATTATGTATGAATCATTCATGCGTAACAGGTGTACATAGGTGTTGTTTTCATTTTTGTACATGTTTTTGGGTTTGGTGTGCTTTGTGAGAGTTTTCCTATTTATTGGGTCTTGCTTATTGTGTAGATGTCTATTACCCCTTATGTTAGTTTCGTAGATGGTGCTTCCCGCAGTACCAGGAATTCGTCTTCGGCAGCCTGGGTAATTTATGATCCTGCTGGTGAGTTGATAGATCTGCAAGGTATTTGTCTAGGAAGAACTACAAACAATGTCATTTAATATAGTGTTGTCATTGAGCTATTAACTAAGGCAATCAACCTTGGCATACGTGCATTTCTTGTAAATATAGATTCACAGCTTGTTGTTCTACAACTCAATAATCATTATTCAGTTAGAAATCCGCACATTATGGGATTGTATTTACGTATTCATTTGTTGGAAAGACAATTTGATTTTATTACTTATCAACATATTCCTAGACAAATGAACACATTAACTAATACAGTGGCTAACATTGTATTAGATAGACATTTGCATCATTTGTAAAAGCATCATCATATGTAAAAGATCCATGTAAGGAAATAGATGTATATATATATATATATATATATATATATATATATATATATATATATATATATATATATATGTGTTTTCAACTGTGTGCATCATAACATAAAAAAATACATGTGTTTTTCTGTTACATCCTGAGACATCATGTCTCTCAAAAATATGCAGATAAAATAAAACCTAGGTTTCTAATCAGCATGGTGCTTGTGATAACATGTCACGGCCCATACTAGCTGCCTTAGCAAGCAGTGAATTTGGCTGGGCACCCCTACAGTATGTCTCTGGTAGGCGCGAGGAACACCATCAAAACGTGCATAATCTGGGACTCCTCGTGTGATTCCCTCTAGGTTGTGCACTATCTCATCTTCCTCGCCGCCCTCACCTTGAGGGTCGAAACCACGAGGGATTCACCTCGCTATCGGTGACATACCGGCAGGTCTCTCTGGGCCAACATCTGCATTTACATGGGTTTAATGTCAGAACATGCATAAATAAATAAAAAATCATAATACTCGTAAAAATTAAAAAATGAGTCTCACTCGAATCTTCATCCCAATATTCTCCCTCCGGGAGTGGAAGGTCCAGATCATCAGTGAAATATGTGCCAGAGTAGGGCCAATCCTCCATGACAATCAGTTGTCAACAGAGCCAATCAAAGAATTTTGGCCTCCAGGACATCTGTTGGTTCCCCCCTTCCCTTGGCATCAAAGCTGCCCATTGAGACATCCGTGGTTCTCTCACTGGTGGCATCGAGACTATAACCTCCTGTCGCTAAAAAATTGGTAATCGTTCTAGGAAGAACGATAGCAGAATAGATCCATAACCAAATTGTTTCAGTTTGGTCTTCTTGCATTTGGTTAGTTGGCGCTTCATGTTTATGGTCACGTCCTCTGCCCAGTTGTAGATGGTCGGTGACATGCAGTTTACAACAAGAAGCAACTGTGTCTTTGTTGCTTCGCGTGGTTCTTGTGATCCCGCAGCCCGTGTGATGGTATGCAATACCACGCGTAGTGTCAAATTTGGGATAGTTTGTATATCAACTTTCCCACTACCTGAACCCTTTCGTGCTCCTCAACATACCCTGTCTATTACCATGGTCATGTTTTCCATGCAGGGCCGGGTGCTAGTTAGGAGTGGTGCTGCACCTCTCCGCGATAATCCTGTGATGAAGTACATGTCAGAGACATCAATCTCAAGTTCTTGATCCCATAAAATGAACTTCTCTTGATTTTTGTCCCATATACTGATCAGATACTGTAGTAATTCTGGTTGGGCTCAGAGACATGGTGTTAGGAAGAATTTTTTCAAACCACAGTTTCTGAGGGCTTCCATAACTCCCTCATTTTCCATAGCTAGCTCATCTTCTACACTATGTTCCCATTCTTTCCATTCAATGACCATTTTTCCTCTTTTTGCTTGCAAACACACACACATGAGTGGTATTAGTCAATTTTAACCATTGAATTTGTAAACAATTGGAGTATTTGATGCATATATTTTGCTAGAAATGGTTTGTGTCATTGGCGCGACTATTTCCAAAACAATCGCACCAATGGGCACGCCCTAGTGTTAAAAATTGGGTGGTTGGCGCGACTCTGTGCCTTAAACCCATGCCAACCATGCAGCCCTAATTTTTACATTTCCTCCCCCAAAATTTGAAATTGACAAATGCAGGAAGCAATAAATAGCTTAAAATGACAAGAGGGATCTCAGATCTTACCTGGAGTTGACGGATTTACGATTGATCTACTGGATTGGCCATTATCGTCGCTGCAATATTGCATAGTAAAATGGGTAACTATTGCTCCACAAGAGGTAAAAAGGTGAAAAGTAATTATTTTTACCATTTTTGGCATTTTATAACTTTTTCACAACCCTAATTAAGTTTTAAGGCATGTTTTTTGGTTATTTTATTATATTATTTTCAAAAAATAGGTTTTACACATGTCTCTTGTGCAACAACAAGTTTTTCATGCGACAATGATGAAGTAACAAGTTATATTTTATACTTTTTTGGACTCGGTAAAAACACGAAAAAGTCACTACTAGAGTCACCTTTCAGCTCCTTTCTGACTCTCGAAAATTGAAATGATTGCCGAGATTCTTGTCATTTTGAACTCATTAAATGGCTACGAAACGATACCTACCCAATATATGTTTAACCCCTTTTCGGGCTGGGATAGATTATTTATGAAAAAGGAATACTTTAGCTGATCGTGACTAAGAGGTTCTCTCAGACACAGTTTTCTACCTTTTTAGATATGTGAGACTACCTACGAAAAGGGACTGCTCGAGTTTTCTTTTATGCCTTCTTTTCAAACTCTCTAAATATGAAAAGATGTCGAGTTATCCCTTTTTCAGACTCGTTAAACCCTGATGACATCGAACTTCGTCACCATGACGTTATTTTTAGTTCCTCCTTCCTAGGGCTCGTAAAATGTACTAGGTTGGAATTGTCTGAAGGAAAAACTTACAGTACAAGCATATGCTATCCCATTCACGCTTCTTTTAAAAAATAACTAGGGTACTCGCCAGAAATGGTGGGGGAAAATGGAACCAAGTTTTAGTTATGTTGGCAATATGTCACTCTTGAACATGGCACTTGTCTGCATTTGTGTCAGGTTGGGGACATCTCATTTCATCATTTTTTCCTTCATGGCTTTGGGTAATCTCTTTTGACCTCTCATCTACTCTTTTCCACGTCATCATGACCTCAGATCCTTTGATGTCAAATACTACCAAATCCAGTGTCATGCTATTGATATGTTCAAGAGAATTTTTCCTCTGCAAGTTGTCAACCTTCCTCTAATCTCTTGTTGGTCCTGATCCACTATCTCATGTCGATGGTGTGGGAAACATTATGGCCCTCCTTCGACCAGGTCAATTCCTGTCAACTTCAACTCATTATCCAGGAATTTGATCTAGAGACTCCCTTCTGGTACCTTGGAGCCTGCATGCCTCAATGGCAGGTTTTTCGCATTCGACGTAAGGTTCACATCATTGGCCTTCGATCGAGTGATTCTGTAGATGTGCGACATCAGATCACTTTTCACATACCGTATATTATACCTTTTGTACCTTGAGGGCCATCTTCATCATTGGTGGTTTTTCTTGCGTCTGTTAACAACTTTTATCATTGGTTGGTAATCAGGCGATTTTCCTGCATGTTCAACTTCAGCTCATACATTCGCATGCTCAAAAATGTACTTGTTCGGGTCGAGATGGAGTGCAAGACCTTGGGTTTTGTCTGATAAAATCCAAGCTATGGATTTTTGTGGTTCATTATGACTTATTACATGACTCTCTTGATTGGATGGCTACGACCATACCTGATTCTATTTATTGATCCTTCCTGATGGATGGTTGTGCCCATACCTCAGATCTCATTTTTTATATACTCTATTATGGATGGCTGCACCCATGCCACATGATTAATGTATCACAGATATCAGTTGTGTTTGTAATTACAGGTCTTCCGAAAGTGGTGTTTAGTTTGAACACGTTCTCATAAAACATTTCACCCCTCCCTCTCTCTCGAACTTCATACTTTAGGGGGCATCTATTACACAACATTTTGTCACTGTCCCTACAATCCCCAACTTGCACATTGGAGGGTCGTTTTTGTGACCAATATGCAGTTTCATGCTTTGAAAATACCATCCTTGCATCCATTTTGATGAAAGCAACATTCTTCTTGTTGACATTTCCCTAAGCAGAGCTGTGAAAATCCATATTTTTTCCTTGGCACAAGTAGCTCGTTACATCCTCGCACCGACCTAGAAATTTAACATTGAGCCTATGCCAGTTAGACACCCGTGCCAAGCTGTTTATGGAATGTTTTTTTAAAAATAGAGGCGGAGGTTCCATTCCAACCACCTCAGGGATGAGTCATTGGGAGTGGTTGAACTGAAACAACCACGAAATCCTTCCTTTAGTTAGTAGTTTCCACCTCCCTTGGAACTCTCCTAAAGGATAGGACTCCCTCCCACCTTTGTAGGGATCCCAACCTCCTCTTTTCCCTCTATATAGGAACTATCTCCTTTATTAGAAGCTAGCTGAACACATTATAGAAAAATGGCTGAATAGCTGAACTAGAGAATTATACTACAACTAAGTTGCTAGAGGAGATAGAAAAAGAAATATAGTATTGAGAGAGCTCAAGTCGATGACTTCTAAGAGAGCTTGAGTCCGAATTCCCTGACTGATAGTTGAGACACGTTTCATATGAACCCCACTGGAGGAGATCACGACGTCAAAGCATCAGTTATAATCTTCCTTCTACTCATTAATATACATGACTACTGTTTGGTTCCACTATTGTGTTATGATGTTTATTTGATATGATATGTTTAGCCCTCTTTGACTGGCTAATAGTTGTGAGTGAAAATATTGTGTTATGATGTTTATTTGATATGATATGTTTTTGTGACTAATATGCAGTGTCATGCTTTGAAAATACCATCCTTACATCCCTTTTGATGAAAGAAACATTCTTCTTGTTGACATTTCCCTAAGCAGAGCTGTGAAAATCCCTATTTTTTCCTTGGCACGAGTAGCCCATTACATTCTCACGCCGACCTAGAAATTTAACATTGAGCCCGCACCACTTGGCACTCTGTGCCAGTTAGACACCCGCGTCAAGCTGTTTATGGAATTTTTTTTTTTAAATAGAGGTGGAGGTTCCATTCCAACCACCTCGGGGATGAGTCATTGGGAGTGGTTGAACTGAAACAGCCACAGACTCCTTCCTTTAGTTAGTAGTTTCCACCTCCCTTGGAACTCTCCTAAAGGATAGGAATCCCTCCCACCTTTGTAGGGATCCCAACCTCCTCTTTTCCCTCTATATAAGAAAATATCTCCTTTAGTAGAAGCTAGCTGAACACATTATAGAAAAATGGTTGAATAGCTGAACTAGAGAATTATACTATAGCTAAGCTGCTAGAGGAGATAGAATAAGAAATATAGTATTGAGAGAGCTCGATTTGATGACTTCTAAGAGAGCTTGAGTCTGAATTCCCTGATCGACAGTTGAGACGCATTTCGTCTGAACCCCGCTAGAGGAGATCACGATGTCAAAGCATCGGTTGTACTCTTCCTTCTACTCATTAATATACATGACTACTATTTGGTTCCACTATTGTGTTATGATGTTTATTTGATATTATATGTTTATCCCTTTTTGACTAGCTAATAGTTGTGAGTGAAACTACGCTCCTATATGTTGTTATTGTTCTTTGTCTTATATACAGGTATATCAGTGTGACAACGAACGAATCGTGACTTGTTAAGGCAAGAGCGAGAGATCACTACTATTTTTGCAACATTGACAAAATTGGATTCAAGGTAGGTCAATCTACCATGTCTTTTGTTCATTCATTAACTATGATCAACACTTTAGCATGTCCTTTTGTTACTAGACCCACCCTAGGGCTAGAGGGATCGTCTCTGTCCGTAGAGAGGATTTACCTTCATAATAGCTCTTGATTTTCTTAGCTGCCTTTGAAATTCGAATTGCTAGAGGGGGATCTCATGAGGATCCTTTGGCTTCCTTTGAGAGTTAAGGAGGGCGGAAAATCCCCTTGAATATATCCAATATTTCTCCCTAATCTCCTGATGTTGTTCTCATTTATTCTCCAATCCCGATCTTCTAGTGGAAGGGAGCAAGTCCCTAAATCATCTCCTTCTCCAAATCTATATAATCTGCCAAAGATTCTCATAATATTCTACAAAAATATCCAATAATAGGCAAAAATATGCAACTACCTAAAATCCTTCCTAAGAATATATTAAAGCATAAGAAAACATTATTAAGTGCAGAAGGAGAGATTTAATATATCCTTTTATGTGCATAAGGAAGGTATATGGGCTTAAGAAAGGTTAAATGGGCCTTATTTTATGTCTAATTTAGAGGCCCATCATCACCCCCCTACTAAAACTGTTTCTCATCCTCTGAGCAACCTATTCATCCTCCCTGCCTTATGGTTCGTCCTGCATGCTAGCTTATTTTATTTTCTGTTTATTTTCCCATGTGTTGCTCCTCCTGTTGATCTTCCTACATTTATTCTCGTAGGTGCTTCATGGAGGTCCTCAGATGCCTTAATAAATTTTGTTTTTCATGCCAAGGGGTGGTTGATCCACCTTTTATTTGATTTTTTTCTTTTCTTTTTCTTTTTTTTTCTTTTTATTTATTTTTTTCCTTTTTTATTGCATGCAAAGTAAACTCACAATTTTATTTTTTTTGAACTGATTTCACCCTTGGTTACCCCTTGGCACTCCTTGTCTTCTATTTTAATGAACTGTTTACTGCCCACTTTCTCATGTCATTTTTACTTTTGTCTTGTTCCTCTTCACGATGGAAAAAGTGAGGCTAGTTGCTAGATAAGGCTGAGGTTGCTCTGCTACTAATTTTGGCTATATAAAAAAACTTTCCTTCCCACAATTTTTAATGTTTTCTTAAGCTAAAATAGATTCGAAGAAAGGGTTATATGATTTCGTACCTGAGACTTACCATTGATTTGTTTTTGCGGGTGATATTGAAACTGCTACTGAAGCTGCTTGAGGTCCTTTTGGAGCATATGAGCACATGAGGAGGAAATCCAAGTTTGAATGCCTCTGATTAAAGTGTTGACACAATTTTATTTTTGTGCCAACTTGTTGTTTTTATTCTTGCAAATTTTGGAGAGCATCTGTATTTAGAGAGAGATACATGGAGAAATGCTTCTTTTTTTTAAAGGCCTACTAGCTGCCTCAACGAGGTTTTCCACTTGTAGGTCTGCCTAGGTGCCCCAAAGGAGGTTTTCACCTAGGATCTTCTTTGTTTTCTTCAACCCAATGACCTCCCCGTGTAGGTTTTCAATCAGTGAGCCAATCTTAGATGCCTCAAAGAGGTTTTCATCTAAGACTTTATTTTTTTTCCTTTTTTCAGTTTTTCTTCTCTTTTTTTTTTTTTTCTTTCAGTTTCCTACTCTACTTGAAAAAAAAAAAACCTTTTTCAAGTATAGGAATACTTCCAATGGAGCCATGTGCACATGAATATGACAAATAAAATCAGGTGCACACTTGGAATACATGTTCTGACATGTACCTGAATATAAGAGATGAATTTCTTTGACTGGGATTGTATCAAGTATTGTTGGAGATGGGTGTGTTGTTGCAACTTAATGACTATTTGGAACCATATGTCAATATATTTTTGATGCCCCTAGTTCACTTTCTAAGTTGGATCACCTTGGATTTCCTCTTCTATTATGGCAGTTAAATCTTCCTATTTTTTCTGATTGTTCTCTTGAACACATGGAGGAAATGCTAGTAAACATGAGGGAACTCTCTCAACATCTTATTTTGACATCTGCTCTTTGTTAAGTGCAGCACTTGATTCTTTGATCTCCTCATTCGAATCTCTTTCTTCTTGAGGTTGTCTTGCAATGACATTAACAAGGTCTCTTCTTTGAAATACCTTTCTTGAACTAAGATGCAGACCATTTAGATCAAGAGGATATGTTGGGTAGTGTTGTACCTTAGCATTGTATGTGGGTTGAGATACTTCATGGTGTGGGTTTGGAAATGGTGATACAGTTAGTTGAGTGGGGGTGGATATATGAGATGGATGTGATTGAGGTTGTGGTTATGGTGGAGGTGGATGGTAGGGATAGCATGGAGGATATTGAGGGGAATATTTAGGATGTTGAGGATTTTCCCAATAAGGTCCTTGCCAATCATGTTGCCAAGATTGGTTTTTGGGTTGAGATGGCCAAGGTTTCCAAGGAGGGAGTGTGTCCCAATTAGTTTTAGATGGATGTGAATAAGCTTTAAATTGTGGAGTGGGTCCTTGCATCATATCAAGTTGACTAGGCTTCCAGGGTCTCCTTGGAGCTACATAACATAGCTTCCTTAGTGATTTCCTTGCTCCATTGTATTCTTGGTAAAAAAATTTAAACCTGGGGAATGATGAACATCATTTAGTAGCATATGATTCTGCATGGATAAAAAAAATATCAACATCTTATTTTTTCTCATTTTTCATTCTTAACATTTCTACTTGTTCACTTAGATTGCTAAGAATTTATGTTTTAAAGTACACAAGAAAATTTCCAAGTTCATCTTGCCTTACCAATGTTGGTGCTGACTTACTCACTCTATCCCTTCCTCTTGATATGTGCTTGCATGTTTCACAAATTTCTTCAAATGACAATTGATATACATCTCCTTTACTCATGAGATTAAGGAGATAAATCCACTCATCCCTAATTGTTCTAAGTAAGAGGGTTTTTAGTGTGTCAAATCCTAAATGATGCAATTTTTCCCTCTTAACATTATACATGAACCTCTCTATTAGATCCTCAAGGCTCTCATCTTCTTCTTGGTTCATTCTAAAAATTTCTTCTCTAAGATTAGGGTATTTATATTTTTCTAGAAATATCTTTTACATATCATTCCATGATATTATTGAATTAGCACCTAGACTCATGAACCATTTAAGAGCTCTATCCTTCAATGTTGCAAGAAGAATCTCAGTTTTTGAGTGTGTGATAAGTAGCCATAAGACCTACAAAGTATCTCAAATTCAAAGAGAAATCTTGCTGGATCCTCTGTCCTCATACCATGGAAGTTGGGAAGGAAATATGGAGGGATGTTCTTCATAGGTACACTGATTTCCATATATTGAATGGGAAACCCAATAAGATCTTCTTCATTGTCATCATATACATCCATCTCTTATTCCTTCAAAAGTGTATGGTGATGTGGTTCTTACTACACCACGTGGTCAAGTGAGGGGGTTGGTATTGGAGAAAAAAAAATTATGAGTATCCCTACTCCTATGAGGCATGAAAATCATATTTTTTTGTATTTTTAAATATTTTGGAAACAACATGAAAAGGAAAGTAGAAAATAATGCTAGAACATAATCAAAGCATCTACTAGACACCTCCTCGGCAATGGTGCCAAAAAGTGGTGAGCCTTGGTATTGCACCAAGAGTGTTGCAACTCCCAAGGGCTACCCTACTTTACTTTATCAACCCAGGGTTCATACAAAATTTTAGGTGATAGTGCTATATACACAGCAGATGCATTTTGTTCATGTCATCCTCTTCCGCTCTACGAAAGGGTGCTACTCCTAGGGGTTCTCAGTGAAGTTTGTCACAATTCAATGAAACTAAACTAAATTGCAGAATGGAAATGATAGAAATGAAACTAAATTAAATTGCTGAAAAGAAATGACAAAAAAGGAAACTAATTTAACTTGCTGAAAAAAACTGGTAGAAAGGAAACTACTTCTAAATCATACTGAACTTGGCCAAATAGATAAATGCACTCTACTTATCCTATGGTGTATCTATCAAGCTCCTATCTATGCAACTAAGCTATCCATGACTTAATTCTAATTGAAAAAGTGTTGATTTGCAGCTTGGAGGAAAGAAAAGGGCAAAAGTGGTTAATGGAGGGCTTAGCACATGAAACAGGTTTTGGAAGTGGAATAAGAGGGTTAAACCCTTAGAAATATTGATTATAACGTAAGAAATGAATTTGAAGCCTAGATAATTGAAAAAGGCTTAGAAGCAGAAAGAGGGGGTTTAAACCCTTATTAGAACTTTATTATAGCACAAAAAGGATTTGGAGTGGAAAGAACTCAAAAGCAACGTGGAAGAATGCGATGGAGGTAAAATTTGCGATGTGTGATGTTGCAATCGCAACTTCGCAAGTTTAAATGCATAGTGGTAAGGACTTAATGGAATGAACTAAGATGTGTGATGTGCGATTTGCACTGCAGTAAAGGGTGCGGCCTGCATTTTACGATGTGGGAAGAACTACGGGATGCGATTTGCGATACCACAATCGCAAGAACGAGCGATAAGCATTAATGGTAAGATCTTAAGGATGTGAAGCGCGATTGACGTGGTGGTGGGACCGACAGTGGGGCGAGATCGCACTATCACAATTGGCCAGAACAGTGGTAAGTGTTTAAGGGTGAAAGGTAAATGTTGCGAAGTACGATTTGTGATTTCGCAAGATCGCAATCACAAAGAGCGAGCAGTGAGCATTGAAGGTAAAAGGTAAATGTTGTGATCTGCACAGTGTGATGTACGGCGGTGAGAATTTTGAGGAGGAAGGAAGAGGTCAAGTTTCAATGGTTTTTCAAGTGTTTAGCGTTAAAACAAGTTTGGTGATAGTGATCGATGGAACAAAGGAATCAGGCGGGCAATCAACAAACGAGAGCGATAAGTTTGTAAGAAAAAAGGTAAGAGTTGTGAAGTGACTGTGATGTACAGTGGCAGGAGTCTCAAGGAGAAAAGGTGGAGGTCCAGTTTTTGGTGGTTTGGAATGGTTTTCCATGTGTTTTGCATAAAAATAATAAGGCGGTCATGAATGAAGAAAACAGAGAAATAAGGATTTGAAGGGCTAAATGAGTTAGGCAAAGAAAAAGGTAAGTGTAGCAGTTAAAGTGAGAAGTGAAGGAGGGAAATGGAAGCATAAGAGTAGTGCTTAAAATTGAAGCACACCTATATATTTATGCACGGGAAACAAACATATATGCTGGGTGAAATAGTGAAGGAAAGGCTTGGACTTGGAAAATACAAATTCTTCCCCAAACTCGAACTGAAAGCAATTTTGGCCTATGGGGAGGTCTACCCGACTCGAACTCTATTGACAGAGATGAGAGGGGAGAGGCTTGACCACAGTTTTGGATTTTTTCTTCTATTTCACTATACATAAGCAATTGAAACTATAGCAGCACAAAAAATGAATAGCAATGAAACTTATCAGAAGAAAATCTAACTTAAATGGTAGAAGAAAAACTAGCTAAATGACATAAAGGAAAATATAGTAATAGCAGAGAAGCTGAGGCACATGGATTGGGCCCTAGCCCATGAGCCTAGCACTCTGAACTTAAATCAATCAAATGGAATCAGTATTCTCATTTCATAAAAGAATAACTGCATACATCTCTGAAATTTTTATCCCTGAATAAAACAAAAAGCTCAATAGCTCATAACAATATTTTTGAATGGAATCGAGACTTGGATATACTAACTCTTCCTAGCTCTAGCTCTGCTCTATTTATTCCATAGGGCAACTACCAACATATCCCTTGAAAATGGTGATTGATTCCACTTTGACTCCAAGTAAACATAGATTGAGTGCCCTTTGTCTCCAGTTGCTTGGCTGCCTCTTGGAATTTGAATTGTTGGAGACTCCAACTGAAGTATGGCTTGAGTGCACTTGGTCTTGAGTTGCTTGGATACCTCTGAAATTCGAATTGTTGGAGGGGGATCTCATGAGGATCCTTTGGTTGCCTTTGAGAGTTAAGGAGGGTGGACAATCCCCTTGAATCTCTCCAAGATTTTTCCCTAATTTCCTGATGTTGTGCTCATTTATTATCCAATCCCAATCTTCCCGTTGAAGGGAGCAAGTCCCTAAATCATCGCCTTCTCCAAATCTATATAATATTCCAAATATTCTCACAATACTCTACAAAAATGACCAATATTAGGAAAAAATATGCAACTACCTTTAATCCTTCCTAAGAACATATTAAATCATAATAAAACATCATTAAGTGCAGAAGGAGAGATTCAATATATCCTTTTATGTGCATAAGGAAGGTAGATGGGCTTAAGAAAGGTTAGATGGGCCTTATTTTATGTCTAATTAAGAGGCCCATCAAAAGGACAACTTCCTAGCACAGCTAAATGGTACACAATAGAGAAGGTGGAGGAAAAATTTCCTCACCTCATTCAATAAAAGCTTTTGGTGACTAAATGCCTTCCAAAATGGGGAGGTGTGATCCAAATTGGATCATTATATTGTTTTGCATCCATATAGATGCTTTCAAAGTGGAAAAAGTGGAGGAATTAATTGGCGGGATCGTTTCTACTGGTGGGACCCAGTTTGGAAAAATAGGATGTGAGACCTTCCAAGATAATTTTTAGGCATCAGACAATGTTTTTTGGGGGTAAAAAAATTTCTCTTTCATGTGGCACCTTTTCATGATATTCAACACACAAAGGCCTTTCCAACAGTGCAAGAAGTGCATCAATAGGATTCCATATGAAAAAATTATTCCACTCATAAGTTCACCTTCCTCTTTTCACCACCATGGTTCGAGAGGATTCCACGTCAACCCCCATTATTCATGGAAAACATGGAAACTTTTAGGGGCGAATTTTAGCCCAAGGGTGAAATTTAAGGATTTTTATCGTTTGGAGAGGCGAATTTTATATATTGCAAACACTTTACCCATTTTATATAGTTAGCCCAAATTTTATTTAAAAAATAAATAATTATTATATTTTAGCCCCGAAAATTAAAGCGGATAAAAATTGCCAAGGTCGGATTCGCCCTTAATTTTCATTGCAAAGCATCGATTCGCCTTCCATTTTCATCGCAAAGGCTCAATTCGCCTGGTTTGGATGTTGGAATCATTGCATTTGGTTACAATCACTGGGATTTACAGGTTTTGAAGTTGGTTTTGGTTGCAATCGTCGGGATTTACAGGTTTTGAAGTTGGTTTTATTAATAATATAATATGTACATTTTGTATTGTATGGGTCAGGATTTACAGGTTTTGAAGCTGGATACCAAGAAACGCTTGTCCAAGTCTCCCAGCCCGTGTTACCAGTTTTTGGAGGGCAAGAATTTTCCAGCATCAGTTGACTGGAGAGAAATGGGAGTCGTGGCTGCCGTTAAGGACCAAGGCTCCTGCGGTAAGTTTGATTCATGAAAGTTCATGCCCTATTTTTCAATCCTGTATATAATGGGTGGAGAGACCATAACACGTTTTCTTTCATGGATATTCATATCTTAATTTCTATCATTCCTGTATAAACTAGCTGGATAAACCAGAAGAAGTTTTATTTCATGTATATTCATACCTTCATTTTTTATCCTGTATTGAGCCGTTGGAGAGACCCAAATTTTTTTTTTATATCATGAATATTCATACTGTCATTTTCAGTGCTCTATAGAAGGGCTGGAGATACCATAAGAAGTTCTATAAATTTCATGAAATACGTGCCTTGATTTACAATCCTGTATAGAATGGCTGGAAGGAACATAACAAGTTTGATTTCATAAAATATTGATACCCTAATTTTCAGTGCTGTGTAAAATGGCTGGAGTGAACATAACAGATTTTATTTCAAGAATATCATATCCTGATTTTCTATCTTGTATAGAATGGCTAGAGAGACCATAACCAGTTTATTTCATGAATATCCTACCCTGATTTTCTGTCCTATCCAGAATGGCCGGAGAGACCATAGCAAGTTTTATTTCATGATTATCATACTCTAATTTTCAATATTGTATATAAAGGTAGGAGAGACTATAAAAAAATTTATTCAATCAATATCATACCCTAATTTTCAGTCCAATATAGAAATCTATCACTTAGAGAGACCCTAACAATGCCCTGTATTGTAATTTTTCTATTTGAATGTTTCAGGAAGTTGTTGGGCATTCTCGACTGTGGCTGCTGTTCAAGGCATCAATCAAATCGTGACTAGAAATTTGACTTCCCTTTCTGAACAGGAACTGGTGGACTGCGATACTTCCTACAACCAAGGATGCAATGGCGGTCTCATGGATTATACTTTCCAATTTATCATAGACAACGGTGGGCTTGACAGTGAGGATGATTACCCTTACACGGCCAACGATGGTAGCTGTGACGCTTACAGAGTAATTTTCAAGGGATTTTTCTTAAGTGGGATTTGATACTGTTACCTGTTGTTTCCTCTAGTTTATCATGACTGATTAATATATATATATTTGTAGAAAAATTCCCATGTGGTGACAATTGATGGCTTCGAAGATGTGCCTGAGAATGATGAGAAGTCGCTGAAGAAGGTCGTGGCGCATCAGCTGATTAGTGTGGCCATCAAAGCCAGCGGAAGGGCATTCCAGTTTTATGAATCTGTGAGTGATCGATTTCTATTCATGTTCTTTATGATCATATGAGCCTTTATAAACTAGAAATTAATCAATTTTCCATGGGATTTTCCACCAGGGCGTGTTCACAAGCACCTACGGAACTCAGCTGGACCACAGTGTGACTCTGGTGGGATATGGCTCAGACTTCGGCATAAACTACTGGATTGTGAAGAATTCATGGGGAAATAGCTGGGGAGAGAAGGTTTTCATCAGAATGCAGAGGAACATTGAAAGGGCTTTGACGAGAATGTGGTATAGTGATGGAGGCATCGTACCCTATAAAGAAGGTTTCCAACCCTCCAAACCTTGGGCCTTCTCCCCCATCCCTTGTGAAGCCTCCTACCATGTGTGATAACTACTATTCCTACCTAGAGAGCAACACCTGCTGCTACATGTATGACTTTGGGGGTTACTGGTATGCATGGGGCTGCTTCCCTCTCAACTCTGCCACATGCTGCAACAATCACTACAGTTTCTGCCCTAGCGATCATCCGGTTTGTGATATGGATGCACAGACATGCCTCAAGGTACCAATATGCATACTTGACCATCTCATCATTTGTGTGAGTCAGTGTGTGTGAGAAAAAATAGTTGGATACATTAATATTGTGGCATCTTGGAATAGCTTTTGTGTTATCCCACATTGGATGTAAAATCTTCATCTCCTCCTCATTTGTGTATCCCACATTGTTGCAAGAGATGGTTAGTGGCAGTGTGTAAATCCCAATACACTATAGTCCTTATTCTAACCGGGTGGCCACAAGGGAGTGGCAGTGTGTGTGAAATCACTTATATTGGTTGTGACAAGTGTGTGAAAGCACCTATATTGGTTGTGTGGTTTCCTGGTCTGTGTGACAAGTGTGTAAAAGCACCTATATTGTCATGTCTTGAAACCAGTGTTTCCAATTTTACAACTTCACTGGATTTGATCAAAGCTTTGACATTGTGTTTTTCTGTATGAATTTTTGTTGTGACAAAGCCGCAAGGAACCATTTGGAATGAAGATGCTGAAGCGTACCCCGGCAAAACCCTACCGGGCTCTCTCTGGTCAGGAAGTGATCACTGAAAGGACCCAGTATAGCTAATTTCTCCCTGCATTCCCAGCCCTTTAAACTCAACAATAGGCTGGTCCGAATGGGGGAAGAAATTAAATTTTAATGCATGAAAAATCCTCAAAATTATTTATCTATTAGTATTCCTGCACAGATGGCTTCTCCTCCAAATCAGCCAAGACACTTCCCATCTCTGTTCTCTCATCAATTCCATTTCTATTTCTATTTATGTGTGATGTACAGATCTTTCTATGGACAACCATTATCAAAGATGAAGCCTGTATCTGGACAGAACAACTTTATTACAAAACATCTTTGTGATTCTCAAAATTATTATCAATCCAAAGTCCAAGTTTCAAGTATCTTGAGTATGGTATTTTTTTGAAATGGGCTCATAGTTCCAGTTGTGATCCCACTAATTTTGCCTCTTTGAAACCAAAATTTTCTTTTATTTCAGTTCCTTTATGTGAAATATATCCTTCCTAAGAACAGATTCAGATAAATTCTTAATTAGTGAATAGGATAATGTTGAAAGTTCCTATTGGTCTGTCACTCACTGAAATAATGTGAAGAATATGTATGGACAATTTTCATCTTCTATGATGTTGGACAGTATTAGGACTCAAGATTTCATTGGCATAAAATCTGATTAACAACATTCTGATAATTCTTGATTAGGGAATAGGATAGCCTTCAAGGTTATGTTATTCTGTTATTGACCCAAGGAATGTGAAGAACTTGGACAGGTGTATTTTCTCATGGATGATGGACAACATTGGAACTCTTTCAGGGGTATTACCAATTGATTAAGAACAGTTTCAGATAATTTTTAATTAGGGATCTGGATACTGTTATAGCTATGTATTTTCTTATTCAGCCACATTCATTTTCATATCCATTGATTAAAGAATAGATTCAAATTATTAATTAAGGGATAGGATAATTCTAAAGGTTCTGCTATTTTTTTATTGACCTAACGAATGTGAAGAATTTTTTCATGGACAGGTGTAGTTTCTTGTGGATGATGAAGATAGGTAATAATTCAAATTGACATACCAATTGATTAAGATATTAGTATATTTTTTAGTTAGGGAATATCACCTAAATAATGCTAAGGATTTGATTCATGATATTTGCTAGTTTTTTTTACTGGATAGATTCCGAATTTATTGTGAAATACACTCTTGGTATGAGATGTTAGGTACATATGATGATACGTTCTCCTATCCTTTCTTGTGGTCGACTACAATACCTATTTTATGTTTTGGATTTTCTACATTATCAAAATGGGTTATTGAACTGTTTATGTTTTGAATTTATATATAATAACAAATTATATATATATTAATTCTCCCCTTTTAAATGGAATCTTATATTAATTAGAAGAATAGAAAATTATGTCATGAGGCAGCTATCTCAATAATGAGATCTGACCATAACCAAAATAGAATCCTCTTAAGCGAGTTCACAGATATCAAAAAACAAAAAGACAATACAAGAACCTCACTATATCTGGTGTACTGTCTTGGGATAAATTGATTGCACATAGTAATAACAAAGGACATGTGAAACATCAACATAAATTTCTATTGTAAGGGCTCCAAATCTGATATTGCAAAATTAACAGGTTCTTTTCCCTTATCCGCATTTCCCTTCTCCTGAGGTGCACTACCCATAGGAAGAAGACAAAGTTGTTGCTCAATTCACATCAATTTGCGATCCATGATATTCAAGCAGTGGTGTTACACTGAAAATTGTCATCCTAACATTCTTCTATGTGTATGAGCTCATTATCACTCATACTTCCTCCTTTGCAAGTCTAACATATCAGTTCCTCATGTCAAGCCTTGAAAATCAGAGAAAAGTTCCTAAAAATCTCCTTAACTTTGGTGTCGCACTTTCTCTATATCTTGCCTGCGGTCCAGCACCTAATGTTCATGTCTTCTGCGTACCTGAACGCACTTTCTCTGTGTTATAGGTGCGGACCCCTGTAAAGATTAAAAAGGCGCAAGTAAACTCAGAAAAGCTCATTTTTAGTAAATTCTAGAAGCTTCTAGAAAATATCTTGCGGTGGCAGAACCACTCTTATGAGGTTCATGTATCCCTTACCTTATGGAGCTAACCCCTTGATGTGAGGAGCTTATCCCTTTGAAGGAGGATTCTATCCCTTCATAGTTGGAACTAAAACCTCCTCTTTTCCACTATAAAAAGAGGCATTGGGTAGCCTCAAGGGGAGTTCAAGCTTTAGATTATTTGAGGTTAAGTGCTGTTGGGATTCAGACTCATTTAACTGAGATTTTTGTGAGGAGAGATCACATACCTCTATTTGTCTCAGTTGGAGGAGTGCAGAGCTTATCAGAGTAGAGGAGATTCCTGCTTCGGACCCCGGGAAGGCCTGTTCAACATCAAGGCTAAGGTTGTAAGGTTTTCCTTCTTTTGAAATTAATACAAATATATTCATTTTTCTCAATAAGCTGTTAGTTAATGGTTTATTTCATAGATTCCTTGATCACTATGATAAGCATGATTTATGATGATTTCTATACAGGTGCTATTTAATATTTTGCTTGTTTGTGACTGCAAGTTTACGAAGATAACTCCTTCAAGTGCACGAGGGACAACAACGACTTCAAACAAGCACTGGACATATGGTAAGTCTTTTACACCTCTATAGAGCTTCTTGTGAATCATATAGGCTTAGAGAAAGATTAGTCTATTTGGCTATTTGTTGCTAGATACTTTTAGTACTAGGGAGATCGGTCTTGTCCATAAGATTGATTAATCTGTACAACAAATTGGTGACTCCGCTAGGGAAGAACTTGTTGTTTTTGGTTCTCTTTTATTTTGATTTGAGGAAAAGTTTTTTCCTGGTTTTTGATTGATAGATATCTGCCTGGGTAGCTTAGTTTTTCTCTGTTTTTGAAAATTTTGAAATCTTTTATGTTTTTTTTTAGTTTTTCTGGGGACCTCACTTTGTCTTTTTTGCATAGTGCGGGCAGTTTCACACTTTCCTTAAGTAAACAGTGCAAGACCGCACCTGTTACTTCTGGAAGCCTGCAGACCCTGTTAAAATTTTGAAAAAGTCTATATTTCTTTCTTCAATTTATCTTTATTTTGATTTAGAGTTTTTGTTTTCTTCCCAGATTGATGATTGTTTCTGTCAAAAGCATTTTGTGAATGAATTCTAGCAGTATTGTTGTTTTGATGATTTTCTAGAAGTTTTGCGTTTTGGATTGCTTTTTGCTTGGTCTTTGTAGTGATTCGAAGAATTGGCAGTTTGAAGTACCTCAGATTACATTGGTATTTTTGCCTTTTTGCTGAATCTTACCTGATTGTGAAATCTATCCTTTATTGAGAAATAGATCTGCTAGTTTCTTCACAAATCTTCGAAAAAAAACTTTGTTATAGGTTTTGAATTTCATTTTTTATAAAAAACATATCTGAGTGTTTTTGATCTGTTTGTTATTCGGTACAAATAGATCCTTAGTTTTCTGAACAACTAAGTAAAACATTCTTCAAAAATATTAAAGCTTTTATTCAATTAGATTTTTAAAGTTTGTAGATCTCGAGATTAGTTTTATAGTTTTGAGTGCTTTTGAAAAATTTGTAGATTTCTTTTGAAGGAAAATTGTTTTTTTTGTAGTTTCAAGTTTTTGAAAGTGAAAGGATTTTATTGTGAGCTTTGATAATCTATCTCATTTTGAGTTATTTTTGAAAAGACAAAAATATTTTCTTTTGGTTATTCTTGATGTTTGAAGAAAGAAGTTTTTCTTAAAAGAATTGCATTCTCGAACTCTTTTCTTTAGCTAGAATTTCATTGAAAGAAAACGAATTGATTATCATTTTTAGGTGAATTTTTAGTGTTTTTGGAAGTCGAGTCTTCACACCATAAAAGTTTCATTTCCATACCTATTGACTTAATAAACATCTCATAAAAGTAACGCTTAATTAAAATTCATCTAGCAATCTTTTTATTTCTAGGGCTCTTATCACCAACATAGCTTAGGCTAGTATCTTGGAGTAGGGAGTAATTAACTCTCCAAGATAGTAAAAAAAAACAAGTAGATAAATCTTGCGGTAGGAAATAAATCCAATTGTAATTGGTACAATCTGGGAAGCTTCTCTTAAAGAAGTCAATCACGAGATCATGTCCGGACCTTTGAGACAATCAATTCTGTTTCATTGGAGAAGATAGAAGATTTTGCGTGCATTAGAAATGGTAAACCTCAGATTAACCATTGTCGAGGAGCCTAGGGTCACTTGTCGGTAAACCTCGGATTATGTCGAGGAGCCTTCAAGGGGATTGAGCTTTGTTACTCTGCCCTTGCGCGTGCGATCGGATCATAGACTGTTCCCCTAGTTGTATTTTTTATTGTTGGTAACCTTAGTGTCCACAAACTTAAGATTATTTCCTAAGGTGACGGTGAAGGAAATATCTCACTGTACCAGGAGAAGACATCGACTAGACTCACTTGGACTCTCTAGGGGGTTCTCTTCACATGAGATGGTTTTGTGAAGAAAATTGTGCCAGTCTGTTTCATTAAGCAGGTTGTCAGGGTAACTGTTCCAACCACCCTTTCTGTATTAAATTTCTACTAAGTTGGATTTCATCACCAACTAGTGTTTTTAGTACGGGAAGTTTACTGTTTGTGTGTGGTTTGAACTCTTATATTTTTAAGCGTGTGATTCAGCTGTTTGTTTCTTTAGAGATTTTAGGTGTTTTTATTGAAATTTTCTTTTTTTGCGTGTGATTAGTTAATATTTAATCATGGCGAAATTGCTGAGACAATCCCGGAGACTTCAAGGGAAACCCCCTGAATATACACCAGGCCAGCTTGAAGGGTTGCATGCTCTAGTATCATCTAGTAGCAGTAGAATTAAATCAACAGAAGTTGGAACTTCATCTATATTTGTTCATATTGATCATCAAACACCCATAACAGAACATATTTCTAAACCAATTTCAGTTTCGGAAGTTACTGGTAGTATTTCTCCTTCCAGTGAACTTGCTGGCGAACCTGAAATTTCTGAGCCTGAAACTGAACCTTCTGTTTTGGAAACATCCTCAGGATTTATTACACCAACTTCTAGCAATCCTGGTTCACCTAGGGTAAGAAATATTATCACTGAAGATCTTCCATCTAGCCTTATTTCTATTGAAGAACTTACTAGTCCAAATGAAGAGATATCTCTTCCCGAATCCCCTCAGTCTTTAAATCTTAGGGAGTGTGAATCTATTTTCTACAGCCCTATTCGAATAGACGCTTGGTATCTATCTTTGACAAAATTTTTAGAGAATATAGGTCTTGCTTTTTCTCCACCTCGAATTCCATTTCATCCTACACCCAGAGGTTACTATCCGTCATCTATTATGGCAGGAGAGTCATCCATGTTTTTCCAGACACCGGAAGCATTTTTACACGGTGGTCCTTCTATTCCTGCAGGATATCAGGCTTTGTCTGGTACTTTCTCTGGAGCATCTCCTCAGCCAATTGAACATGTATTATCATCTGGTTTAAGTGGAATTAAAACTGAAACGTCGAACGCAGAGCAAATCTTTATGATGTCTGGTAATATTCCGAATCCTCAACCTCAAGGCAGTCAGTTACCGCCTGGAGGAAAATTTCAGGGAAATCAGTTACCGCATGGGGGGCAACCTCAGGGTACTCAATTACAGCCTAGGGGGAAACCTTCAGGTAGTCATTTACCACCTGGGGGGCAACCTCAAGGTAGCTTTTTCCCAAGACAAACTGTGGAATCATATTATTTTGGGGGACAACCCCAAGGAAAATACATACCTCAAGGTTATCAACCTCCAGGACAGTACATGCCCCAGGGCCAACCCCAAACTCAATATGCTCCTCAGGGTCCTTATCAACCCCATCTTCCGTACGTGCCTCAGGGTTATCAACCTCAAGGTTAGTACCCAATTCAAGGTTTCCAACAGCCTTCTGGTCAATCATCTATTCAAGGAGCCAGAAATTTACCATTTACTTATCAAACCTACGTTCAACCAGGCTATGGTCCTTACGTTCAACCTTCTACGGGAAAATACCCCAGAATGAATATGGTGTGGGAGCCATCCCGATATCAACATCCTATGCAGCCTAATGTGCAGCTGCCTTCTCAACCTAGACAGCCTTTGGTTTCTGGTCCAACCCAGCAACCTGTCTAGTCTACTATTCAAACTCCTGCACCTAGTTATGTTCAGTAGTCTGGGCCTAGTACACCTCAGACTCCGCCTCAAATTGCTGCAATTGCTACAACATCTGTTCAACCTACAACACCTGTTTCTGGAGTATCTGTAGCTCTGAGTTCTTCTATCCATGCATCTATGCAAATCCCTCAAGTCTCTATACCCTAGTCAGGACCTTCAGTTCAGACTTCGGTCCAGATGCCTGCAGGACAAGCTGGTACAAGTATGGTGGTCACAAGTCAACCGTAATTCACGTATCAACCGTACCAGGGACAGCCTCAATTTGGTCCCGTTTCACAAAATCCAAATTATCAGTATCAACCGTACCCTGGCTACACTTATCAACAACCTCAACAACCCCAGTTTGGTCCGGTTAATCATGTTTACCCAGGAGGTTACACAATTCCTAATGCAACTCTGATTTCCTGTTATCTTGGGTATCCTCCTCCCGGAACTGCTTTGGCTACTCAAGGTTTTCGTGACCCTAACCGTCAGTTACCATATATTGCAACTTTGGATTTACCTGATTTGACGCGCCTTACGAATGATCCAATTTTCTATTATCCGTACTAGCCGCCAATGCCGCATAAGTTGCCCAGTGATATACCAAAATTCGAAGGTAAGCTAGGAGAGGATCCATCAAATCACGTGATGACTTATCACCTCTAGTGTGCGTCTAATTCAATAATTGATGATTCAATTCGCTTACGTATTTTCTAAAGAACTCTTATTGGTCTTGCCGCCAAATGGTACATTGAGTTACCACGAGGCTCTTTTAATAATTTCAGTCAGTTAGCAACTACCTTCTTGACTCATTTTCAGTTGCCTGTCAGATATGAAAATGGCACATAACTATTAAATTCACTAAAGAAATCCACGTCTACATATATTTCTGATCATATTCATGAATGGTGACATAGAAGGCGTTTGGTGAAAGTTTACATTCCGGATCAAATTTTGGCGGAATGGTTTGTTAAATCATTTTTACCCAAAATCACTGAAGACGTAGCTAAAGCTGGCGTTGTTACTGAGGAGCAAGTAATTTCTCAAGCTCAGTACCTTGACCTCGTTTATACGCAATCAGGTACTTTACATGAAAAAATCCTCGATCTTCTAAAACAAGGTCAAATAGATACAGCTCCTTCAGGGTCTCATGCCGCTGATGGTATGATTGGTACAGTAAATACTAAAAGCAAGAAGAAATCTTCAAATAATTCTTCTCCTATTATAACTTTACCCGATTCCCCGAAAGGAGAATCTTCCCCCGAAATTTCTGTCGACATTCATGTCATAGAGACATCTATGACCAAATCTAAATCCGGTAGTAAAAAGAAAGGGAAGAATAAAAACAAAAAGAATTCAAAAGAAAAAACTGATAAAAACGAAACTAATGACGAAAAACACAAACCTCACTATCCTTGTTACATTTGTGACGAGGATCATTTTACTAAGGAATGCCCACATCGAGCAGAGGTTGAAAAATTCGTTAAAGGTTCACAACAACCTACTGTCTTGAAGGATCCTTTTCCAACTCAAGATAGTAAGATGGTTGGTTCTACCTCGAATTCCTCAGAAGAACCTATTCTAATGATGTCTCATATACGGATTGCGACGCGATTGCAAGATTATGGTAGTAAGAATCCTGTTGATGGTAAAGAAGTAGAATCTTCTAGTGCAAACACATCAACTACACCTCCTCCTATTTCTGGTCCGCTACAGATCGAGAAACCAAATCCAGACTTAATAATCAAATCGCCTGCTAAGGGTGTTCTTCATAAATCAGCTTTCAATCCACATGCGAGAGCTGCGCAGAATTACAACATTGTTGAAGACTTAGCTATTTCCTCTTCAGCAATGTCGGCTTTGGAAGTGCTGCAGTCATGCCCAGCACAGCGTAAATTACTTTTTTCTACCATAGCAGCTGTCGATATTCAAGATTCAAACCTAATAATCTTCGATTTAGAAAATAGTACACCTCACCTACCTCATCAAATGGCTTTCCAAATTCCAGTGTTAGTTAAAAACAGACCAATCTTTCGGACTGTGATTGATGAGGGAGCTTCAACGTGTATTATGTCGATCCAGTGTTGGAAATCGCTTGGTTCTCCTACACTCAATCAGTCTCTGATGATTCTAAAGGCTTTTTATGGCCGAGGTTTCCACCCTTTTGGTATTTTGTAGGATTTACCCATAGGGGTCGGAGGTAAAACTGTAAATCTAGATGTGGAAGTGGTTGATGCCCCTCTAGATTACAACCTTCTTCTAGGTCGTAGTTGGTCTTATGCTATGACTGCTATTGTTTCTTCGGTCTTTTGGCTCAAAAAATTTCCACATCAAGGAAGGATCATTACAATAGATCAGTTAACTTATTTTTATTCCGATCCAGCCTCTACAGAAACAATCCAGCACGTTGGTAAAGCGATTATTCCTTACAAGGATGTTGGAGTAGGTTTGATTAAAGATTCTGGTTTACTAGGAACTTTTTCCTTTTCTCCTCCTAATGTATCGCCTTCTACTGCAACTATTCATATGATTTCATCAGACACTGTTATGTTTGATGATCCTTGGGTCGTACCTTCCGACTCCAATTTAGATTCACTTGATGTCATGATGCCTTTGAGTCCATTTGAAATTGCATATTAGGCTGTGCAATCACTTTCCAACCCCTCTTCAACCAAAATTGATCCAATGAATGGGATCCATGAGGAATCACTTTCTATATCTAGTTCAGCCACAATGACATTTCCTGATCGTGTTCATACTGATGAGCAAATTCGTGAAATTTTGTCTGTTGAAGATATACCATGGGAAGATCCACATCATCGATCTTCATTTTTACCTGAGCTGGATCATTTTGAAGATGATTTTGCTTCTATTTTATTGCTGAATATGTCAAAGAACCGTAGAATCCATTGCAAAATCCTGATTCTGAGTTAAATTTGGAAAATATCTCTCGAACAATTCCAATTGATATTTCAGTAAAGCCAGGAATAATTGAAAACATTCATATAGGTGTTTGCTATACAAAAGATGAAATTCAAACTTATAAAGCCCTATTTCAAGAATTTCGTGATATGTTTGCCTGGTCCTATGAAGAAATGCCAGGAATCGATCCGTCAATTGTCGTACATGAAATCAAGACTTACCCGGATGCCAAACCTGTCCGTCAAAGTCTACATCAAATACATCCTAGAAAAGCTGCTGCTATCAAAGCCGAAGTTGAAAAATTACTTCGCACAGGTTTTATTTATCCAATTCCTTTAACGGATTGGGTATCGAATAATTTTCCTGTTACTAAAAAACAAGGGACGATATGAGTATGTATCGATTATAGGGATATTAATCGAGCCTGTCCTAAAGACAATTATCCAACCCCCTATATCGATCAAATAATTGATGATTGTGCCGGTAGTGAAATTTTTTCCTTTATGGATGGTTTTTCCGGTTACAATCAAATAAACATACTCCCTGTTGATCAGCCAAAAAAAACTTTCATTTTTCCATGGGGGACATTTTCTTATTGCAAACTACCTTTTGGATTAAAGAACGTTGGAGCAACCTTTCAAAGGGCTATGTCTTACGCATTTCATGACATTAAGCACATTGTGCAGCCTTATCTCGATGATTTACCTTCTCATTCATCGCGTAGGGCCGACCATCTCACTCATTTACGAGCTATGTTTATGAGATGTAGGCATTATCGAATTAGGTTGAATCCACACAAATGTGTTTTCTGTGTAGAATCGGGTTGCTTATTGGGATTTGTTGTTTTGAAAGCAGGCATTTGCATTGATCTGTCAAAGGTCGAAGCTATTATCAATTTACCTCCTCCTTCGACTCTACGCCAACTCCAAAGTTTGCAGGGGAAAGAAATTTTTTTATGTCAGTTCATTCCTAACTATGCCAAGTTAACAAAGGGTTTTACCCGGTTGCTGAAACAGAACATTCCATTCTTTTGGGATGAGATCGCTGATTGATCTTTTGATGCACTTAAACACACGTTGACCCATGCACCGTTATTGCATCCTCCCAACTACAACCAGGACTACGTTTTGTACCTCGCCGCCTCTCATTCCACAATTGGGATGGTTTTAGTTCAGGAAGACAAATCTAAAACTGAACATGTGATTTACTATCTTAGTCAAAATCTACATCCGACTGAGATCAAATACACACATGTGGAGAAATTGGCCTTGGCAGCTGTTCAAGCTATTCAAAGATTTAGACACTAAACCTTATTACACAAAACCACAGTAATTTCTGACTGTAACCCTATGATGTAAATTTTGACCGAACAATTGCTAGGGGGCAAGTATTCCAAATGGATAGTCATCCTGTAGGAATTTGACTTGGAATTTGAAAAATCCAAGGCAAAGAAATCTTTGGTTTTTGCCGAATTGATGTGTGATTTCCCCTCTACTGATACTGAAACTGTGGCAGAGGAGCCCATTGTAGATGAATCCTTGTTTCTTATCAGTACTTTTGATCCATGGTATGAGGATATTATCATTTATCTCCAAACCCAATCTTTTCAGCCTGAAATCTCACAATATCAGCGACGAAAAATACATTTCCAATCCCAGCAGTACAATATTATTGGTGATACACTCTATCGTCATGGAGCAAATTCTGTTTTCCGATGCTGTCTTACTCATGAAGAAGCTGAGAAGGTTTTAAATGACTGCCATTCTGGAGCATGTGGCGGTCATATGTCTGGATATGCCATAGCCCAAAAGATATTGCACGCTAGTTATTTCTGGTTGTCGTTATTCAAAGATTATATCTATGCAGTCCAGAAATGCCACAATTGTCAACTTTTTGATCGTAAGATGCGTGCGCCACCTGCTCCTCTTCACCCTATAATTGTTGTCGGTCCTTTCGAAAAATGGGCTATTGACTTTATTACATGTAACCCTCACTCGGCCGAGGGGCATGCATATATTATCTTAGCGGTAGATTATTTTACTACGTGGGCCGAGGTGATGCCTACATTTTCAGCTGACGGCAATACTGCTACAAATTTCGTATTCAATCACATAATTTCTAGGTTTGGTGTTCCTCAAGCCATTATTACAAATCATGGAAGTGATTTTCGGAATATCATGATGACTGAACTGACAGATCAACTTGGCCTGCGCCATGATAGTTCCACTTCTTATTATCCGCAAGCTAATGGTCTGGTTGAAGCTATTAATAAATTTTTATTCAGTATGATCAGATGAATTATTGGTATTCATAAGTTGAATTGGCATTCCATGTTATTTTTCAGCACTTTGGGCATATCGAACCTCGATAAAAACATCAACTGGTTTCACTCCCTTCCAACTGGTTTACGATTTGGAGGTTGTGTTGCTGATTGAATGTGAAATTCCATCTTTGAAATTAGCCATAGAATTACTTACAGCTACGTCTAAAGAGGAGAAACATTTTTTGTACTTGGATCAGCTAGATGAGAATCGACGAAATGCTGCAACAGCAAACGAGGCTCATGTCAAACGAATAAAAGCTCAGTATGATAGAAGTGTTACCCCTTGAAATTTTTTAGAAGGAGACCTAGTCTTAGTTTATGATCAAGCCAACGATAAGCTAGGAGCTGGAAAATTCGTGCCTATGTGGCACGGTCCTTTTATTGTTAAGCGAAAACTGGCAAAAGGGGCCTATGAGGTGATAGATTTTGATGGTGTCCCTTTAGATAAACCTATAAATGGGATTTATCTAAAGAGATATTATGCTTAAACATGGTGTGGAGATTTAATTAGATCAGATTTCTTTACAACTGGTGTGTTTTAGATTAGAAAAGCGTGCCTAGTTTAGAAGCGTGTTTTTTCACTATTCCTGCTTATCTGAGTTTTACTCTTGATATTGCAGATGTCGACGTCTCTTCAAACATACATTGGCTTTGTTGATGGTGCTTGTCATAGTACACGAAACATTTCTTCCGTAGCTTGGGTTATCTATTCACCCTCTGACGAGTTAGTATCCATGCATGGGGTAAGCCTTGGTAAAACAACGAATAACATTGCAGAGTATAGTGCAGTGATTGAGTTACTATCTGAATCCATATCTTTTGGAATTCGGAGTTTGATTGTTAGGTTGGATTCTGAACTTGTTGTATTACAGCTCAACAGGGTTTATGCCATTAGAAATCCAGTGTTATTACGGTTATTTTTAATATTTCGTCTCTTGGAACGTGAATTTGATTACATTGAATATCAACATATTCCAAGAAATTTAAATACATTAGCAGATGTAGTTGCTTCTAGTATGATAAATCGACATTTGCAATAATCAAAACAGTAAATTAAACAACATTCATAACATGTACGCAGGTAGCCAGTAAATAGTGATATATCATAGTATAGAAGTGTTTTCAAAAATATATACATCGTCTTCAATCATAGGTTGAAAACACCTTATGATCGGCAAAAGTGGTAATACAAAAGGTCAAAAGTATGAGTCTACGACATGATCATCCCATCACTGATGGTGATCACAATAAGAGACCACTGCCTGAGCCACCCTACACAGGAACCTCCTAAAAGGTCCTGGAACACCAATCACATATCTCTGTAATCTGAGAGAAATTTCATCTATGTCCGTCTCTGGAATGTCTAGATTCAGACGCTCTAGGTGATGCTCTAAATCAGACAGGATTTCTGCAGATTGGCCTGCTGGGGTTGGTGCGGCTGCAACTGGTTGTCTTCTTTCATAAGGCTGGAGATGGGCTTGTTGTCGTGGGCCCACATCTGCATTCAAAACTTTTGGTTATTAATTTTCAAAAGACGATCAAAATACAAAAAAATTAGAACTTAGAAATTGTTGAAAATGATTTTACCTGATTCATCCCACTGTTCCCCTGCTGGGAGAGTCATCTCTCGGTCACCGCAGAAATCTATCCCGGCGTATGGAAAATCCTCTATAACGAAAATTTGGCATTCTAGCCAATGAAAATATGAAGGAGGAAATCGAATAATCTCGACGCCCTCAATACCATGGCGGGCCATCAATGCAACCCAACGAACCATCCTAGGTTCTCAAGGTCGACCGACATCAACAGGAATGTTCTGCGGAGCTAACATGTGGATCCTCTCTAGAGAAAAGGTGACTACAATGGATCCATATCCAAAGTTATTTAGTTTTCCATTCTTCGCTCTAGTTAGTTGGCCTTTTACATTGGCCAACACAGCTTCGCACCAGTTGAAAATGGTGCCTCGAAAACAGTCTACAGCAATGCACATTTGGGAACCGGTAGCCACGTGTAGCGCTGCACTCCCACACAATCTAGTAATAGTAAATGCAATAAATTCTAGCTCGGGACGGATGATAGTTTCTATGTCGATATGTTTGTCCCTAGGGTCTACCTGATCATTACAGAACTCTTATCGAAGACTAGCGACAGTCTGGCGACTTGGCTTAGTCCCAAATAAGGAAATTTGTTCGCCCCTTTTGGACAATCTAGTCAGAAAATAAATATCCTCCAGCTCGATTTCGAGCCGGTGGCCGCCAATAATGAAACAGTGGTCATGTATGTTCCATCTGTTCACCAGCCATGTTAGGAGGTCTACCTGTGCCCTCATGCCCTAAATGGCCCAGAATTTATACAAACCGTATGCTCTTAATGCTTGCATTGTGGGAAAATGGAGCATTGCGATGTCATCCGCATCTTCATGCTCATGTTCTCTCCAAATCAACATATTTTTTATCCTACAATGCATAAAAAGATATATTAGAACAATTTAATTTGAAAAATTTTGGGCGGCAATTGAGAAATTTAATTTTGAAATCTAATTGTGTGGGGTCCGCACTTTGTCTTCATACATAGTGCATAGGAATGCACGCACACTATGTGAAAAGTGCAGACCCATGACTTTTGTCTACATAGAAAAAAGTCAGGGTCTGCAGGGCCCATGTGTTGTGCCTGCAGACCCCCGCGGGCGATTTTCTAAACATATTTTTCTCTTAAAAATGAAAACTAGAGCCTAAAAATGAAATGCAAATGGATGAAATACAAGATTAGGAGGTCGTGGATTACCTAGCACTGATGGTTCTCGATTTCGTCAGACGGATCTTCCAGAATCTTCACAGGAACTTTTTTACCCAAAAGCTTTTACTTTTCACTCTGAACTCGAACGGTAAATATGAAGTTAGAAAAGCCCTTTTTATAAGTTTTTTCGGATAAACAAGTTTCTAATTTGTTTATTTTTCACTTTAAAAAGGTTATTTTTGAAAGGATTTTTATTTATCTTAAACAAGTATGTGTAATTTTTCAAGTTTTTGTGAAGAAATTGGATTTTTCAGGAGAATTGATCGTTTTTCAACAAATAGTATACTTTTATCATTTTTTCGGACTCTTTCAAAAATTTTACGAAAAAGCGAAAACTTGGAGTCCTCTTTTAAGCCCTTTTCAGACTCTCTAAACATGAAAATATTGTCAAGCACTTGATTATTCAAACTCGTTAAAGTAAATGAATGATCGTCCCTTCAATATAAGTTTACCCCTTTTACGGACTGAAATGGACTATTTACGAAAAAGGTATACGTTGACTAATTACGGTCAATAGAGTTCTCTCCCGCATTATTTTATCCTTTTTCGGGCTTGAGGGACTAAATTTATGAAAAATTACACCCATGGAGTTTTCTTAAGTTTTTCTTCTGACTCCCTAAAATTGAAAAACACCGAGTTTCTCCTATACTGGACTCGTTAAAACTTAACAGTAAAGGACCTATTCAATTTTAAACAGGAACGAACCACTCCTTCTTAGGGTTTGAATCTTAAACTAAGTTGGACTCATCCGAAGGATGAGCTTATAAACAAGCAAATGTTATCCTCCTCAATCTTTTCAAAAATAAAGAGGTACTTGCCAGAAATGGTGGGGGAAAGAGAGAAAAATGGACTTGTTTGTTGTATTTTGATTTTTGAAAATCCAGTTAACCACTCTTGAACACAACACTTTTTGTCCACCTGGGTTGGGAAATCCTTTACCTAACAGTTAATCAAACCACATTGAAAGTCTTGAACCGGTTTCTGGGTATTAGCTTTGGGTTAATTGTCACCAAACCATCTACAGTGTCGTTATGTGTTCAAGAGGACAATTCAAATAAACCATTCATCTGCAAAATATCTGTCATCCATTATGACCATCCCTGAGTCAGTCCTTGCCAACATATTTTCAAAACTTGATCTATGATTTCGTGTTGTGTTCTTGCCTACGACGGATCACTTTCTATCGATGACAACTCATTATCTAGGAAGTTGATCTAGAAATCGTCAATACCTTGAAATCTGCATGCCTCAATGGAAGGTTTCTCGCCTTCGACGACAGGTTACATCATTGACCTTCGATCGAACAATTCCGTGATGTGTTCGACTTCAGCTCATTCATTCACATTTCATGGATTGTACTGAGTACTTTGAGAACCATTGACATTACTGGTGGTTACTCTCACACTTGTTAACAATTTACATCATTGACTAGTAATCAAGTGGTTTCTACCATGTTCGACTTCAACACATTCATTCACATGGATAGAATCGTACTAGTTTGAGATACGGAAATCAAGACCCTGGATCTAGTTTCTACCATCCAGGCTGTGAAGAATTTTGTTATCATTTATACAGTGGACTATTCATAAACAGATGGCTGCATCCATACTGTGTCTACACATGTCTATACTGTGATGTATTCAAAATCATTCCTGTATCAGAACAGTTTGAATCAGTTTCTAGCTAGTTTTGATCTGAGTATGGGAATGCCTACCTCAGCGATGATATATATATATTTTGCATTGAATTTTTTTACAGGTGTTGACTGGGGTGTCCACAGGATGATCCTTGAAATGATAAATTTTTGCACTCTTCATATATGACAGACTTCAGCTTCATCTATTCCAGACTTTTCACTTTAGGGGGAAATCTGTTACACTAAAAATAGTCATTCTGACATTCTGCTACGTGTATGAGCTCATTATCACTCATAATTCCTCCTTTGCAAGTCTAATATATCATTTCCTCATGTCAAGCCTTGAAAATCAGAGAAAAGTTCCTAAAAATCTCCTTAACTTTGGTGTCGCACTTTCTCTATATCTTGCCTGCGGTCCCGCACCTAATGTTGATGTCTTCTGCATACCTGAACGCACTTTCTTTGTGTTATGGGTGTGGACCCCGGTAAAGATTAAAATGGCACAAGTAAACTCAAAAAAGCTCATGTTTAGTAAATTATAGAAGCTTCTAGAAAATATCTTGCGGTGGTAGAACCGCTCTTATGAGGTTCATGTATCCCTTACCTTATGGAGCTAACCCCTTGATGTGAGGAGCTTATCCCTTTGAAGGAGGATTCTATCCCTTCATAGTTGGAACTGAAAACCTCCTCCTTTCCACTATAAAAAGAGGCATTGGGTAGCCTCAAAGGGAGTTCAAGCTTTAGAAATATTTGAGGTTAAGTGTTGTTGGGATTCAGACTCATTTAACTAAGATTTTTGTGAGGAGAGATCACATACCTCTATTTGACTTGGTTGGAGGAGTGCAAAGCTTATCAAAGTAGAGGAGACTCCTACTTCGGACCCCGGGAAGGCCTGTTCAACATCAAGGCTAAGGTTGTAAAGTTTTCCTTCTTTTGAAATTAATACAAATATATTCATTTTTCTCAATAAGTTGTTAGTTAATGGTTTATTTCATAGATTTCTTGATCACTATGATAAGAATGATTTATGATGATTTCTATACAAGTGCTATTTACTATTTTTCTTGTTTGTGACTGCAGGTTTACGAAGATAACTCCTTCAAGTGCACAAGGGACAACAATGACTTCAAACAAGCACTGGACATATGGTAAGTCTTTTACACCTCTATAGAGATTCTTGTGAATCATATATGCTTAGAGAAAGATTAGTCTATTTGGCTGTTTGTTTCTAGATACTTTTAGTACTAGGGAGATCGGTCGTGTCCGCAAGATTGATTAATCCGTAAAACAAGTGGTGCAAATGCTCCAATGAGTGGAGGACATCATCTCTATGCTCTTGCCTATCCATCAATGGGCATCCTAGAATAAACTTCATTTGCAAATATAAATCAATATTCTGCAAATATTGGGTGAAACACTCTATGGTTTGCCTTGTAGCTTGGATCTAGTCGACCCACTCAATCATCACTTTGTTGGAAAAATACTGAGAGGGGGGGGGTGAATCAGCATTTTGTGCAGCAATAAAACTTTGATATTTCCTTCTTAAAAACCCATACGCTACTTTCCTGAATTAAACTCGTGTATATACGCGGATATCCTTTACAGAACTAGCGTATATCCAGTGAATTAATTATGCATTTAATTCATGACTTAGATCATTGCATTACTCATTTATCAGATGTTCAGAAAATAGTAAACATGTGTAGAAAGAACAGATTAATCATCACACACAATCAATCACACATGAACACCAGGATTTTTAGGTGGAAACCCAATTTGGGAGAAAACCACTGCTGCCGTCGTCTCAGTCTTCAATATTTATTATTAAGAAAACTTCTTACAACATGTACTGGCGCAGACTCATACCAGCACGTAGGCACCCACCTGTAGAAGGCTACAACCTTCTCTCGTTTACCAGCCTTTCTTGGAAGGGAGCAACAACCCCCTGCTCTCGTTTACCAGCCTCTCCTGGAAGGGAGCTACTACCCCCTGATATTAACACCAGCCTCTTCTTGCAGAAAGCTTCTACTTTCAGACTGAAGGCTTCAACCCTCAGATCCACTACAGACCATGTTTCATCAATTTTCAAACTGGATCAAAACAACTTCAACACAATCCTTCACTTATCAGCAACCGTCCTTTTCCCAAAGCATCAAATAGAACAGTAAAACCACTGTAACCAGAATATCAGAGATAACCCAGACTTCAGAATAGATATGCAGAATCTCAATCAGCTTTGAGCAACCATCAGTTCAAATTGCATACACTCTTTTCTTCAAACAGACTCGCGTATATACACACTTTTAATAAAGGCAACCCGCGTATACATTTGCGCACTTTTTCAGAAAAAACCCTAACAGTCCATACGCTCCTTTTTGTAAACAGATCCATGTATATACGCGCTTTTCATGAAACGAACATGCGTATAGATCTATAAAAGATAAACTTTGCAGAACAGATCAGATCTATGGACTTACCCAGATTTCTTCAATATCTTAAAATAGATTTGCGCCTGGTCTTCAATACTTCTTTTCAGATCATCCTAGAGATTCATCATTTCCATATCTAGAGATTTTCAACCTTCATCATATTCATGGGTGCATCATAGATTCATATCTATCGATTAAGAACAGAGTTCAACCATACAAATAAACTTCAGGGTGAAGTATTCATTTAAAGCCCAGACACATGCACACACTTTGCACAATGATTTTCTTCTCCTTATATAGGTTTACCCTTTATCAATACCATGAGCCAAAACCACACCTCTTCCGATGGTATTCCTGGACAGGGTCAAATAGATAACCCAGCGCTCAATACAATGGGTCAATATCATGGTAGTAACCGCTAGTTTTACACTTTTAGAGCGCAATTGAGCATACGTGACTTGGCACGTACTTTCCCGCGTGCATACGCTACTTCTCCTAGACAAAACCGCGTATGCCTTGAGACACACACTTTTCATCATTGGTCTAGCACATACTGGAATTCCTTTCATCATTACATCTGAGATGCTCTGTAGACACATCAGATTTACATCATTAATTAGTATACCAAGTCAGTTTCCATTAAGAACAAATTTCATGAAGTAGGTTGCCATCATCTTTATCAAGTGGGTTACCATCAAGGACAACACTCTGCATCATATTGCCAACAATCTCCCCCTTTGGACTTGATGGCAACCACGATGGTGTTTGATCACAATAGATAGATACATTAAGCATAATGATAGTCTCCCCTATTCAAACACCATGTCACTCTCCCCCTTTGACATCAAGGGCAAAGGGCGGATCAACACCAACACAAGGTTTTTCTCCTCATGTCGAAATAAGGGTGTTGTAGATCTGATGTGCACTGAATTTACCATGCTCCCCCTGAGTTCATGCCGGATCTTAAAACATGTTTTTTTCAAGGAAGTACATGACTCTATGACCTTCCTATCACCAAGGACTCATACTTACATCAAAGATCCAACCAAGTGGATTTACAAATGATATTCAAGTACCCAACCAAGTGGGTTTACACATTTTGATCCAATTACCCAACCAAGTGGGCTTACACATTGAACAAGTCCTTACATGACTGAATATTACAATTTACATCATAGGTCTCAACATGACCTTTTCATCAAATTACAAATATGACTCTTCATACCCAAGACAAAAAGATCTCAAGAGAGAGATCATAATTCAAAATCATCATAATGCCAACAATGCATTATTCTTAGCTAGGCTAATGCTCCCCCTGAATATGTGCATCCTGAACACTTTCAATAGCAACTCATCAAGGCATTTTCACCCAAAATCAGAGAATGAAACAGAAATATAAGAGCCGAAATACCACCAGAGACTCCAAATAGTATCAAAGATACCAAACAGCACCATAGCTTGTGCTGAAGAAATGTTGACCCAGAAAAATTATCAGCAACCACACATACGCGGTTTTCTGTGTATGAACTCGCGTATATACGCGACTATCTTTCAGGAAACCCAGGTATCCAAATTAATCTTCAGAATTTTAATCAGATCTGATCCTCTGCATGGCAGAGACTACTCCCAGCTTCTGTCTGAGATATTCGAACGCTTCCCTGGGCAGAGGTTTAGTAAATATATCAGCAACTTGTTCTTTGGAGGGAACGTACTCCAACTTCACCTTTTGTTCAAGCACTTGTTCACGTAAGAAATGATACTTGATGGGAATGTGCTTGGTCTTGGAATGCATAACAGGATTCTTTGAGATACTGATGGAACTTGTATTATCACACATAATGGAAATAGGAGGTGAACATTTGATTTGGAAATCTTGTAAGGTTTGCATCATCCAAAGAAGTTGAGTGCAACATGATGCGGCAGCCACATACTATGCTTCTACTGTAGATAAGGCAATAGAGCTTTGCTTCTTACTGAACCAAGATACTAACCGGGGCCCCATATAGAATGCACCACCACTAGTGCTTTTTCGATCATCAACATTTCCAGCCCAATCTGCATCAGTGTAAGCATGAAGAGTAAGATCAGCATTCTTTGGATACCATATTCCAAAGTCTTGAGTTCCTTGCAGATATTTGAATATTGTTTTGACAGCCTGAAGGTGAGATTCTTTTGGATTAGCTTGGAATCGTCCAACAATCCCAACTGCATGCATAATGTCTGGTCTAGTCCCAGTGAGATAAAGTAGACTTCCTATCATCGATCTGTATTCTGTTTGATTCACCGTGGGAGAATCATCATGAGAACTGAGATTGCATCCGGTTATCATTGGTGTACTTACAGGTTTGCATTCTTCCATGCCATACTTCTTCAGAATTTGCTTAAGATATTTTGCTTGTGATAGGAATATACCATCTGCAGTTTGATGCACTTGTAAGCCAAGAAAGAATGTTAGTTCCCCAAGTAAAGACATTTCAAATTCTTGCTGCATGATAGAAGCAAATTTCTGACTCATAGATTCTTCATTACTTCCAAAAATGATATCATCAACATATACAACCACAATCAATAGTTTATAATTTTCAATTTTTGTGTATAAGTTACTATCAGCAGACCCCTTTGAAAATCCTTGTTGATGAAGATATTTGTCAAGACGATAATACCATGCCCTTGGAGCTTGTTTGAGACCATATAGAGCCTTTTTAAGTCTACAAACAAGATTTTTATCATTTCCCAAAATGAATCCTTCTGGTTGTTCTATATAAACTTCTTCTTCTAGATCACCATTGAGAAAAGCAGATTTAACATCCATTTGATAAACTTTGATTTGTTGAAAGCTTGAAAAAGCAAGAAACATTCTTATGGCTTCAAGTCTAGCTACAGGAGAAAAATTTTCTTCAAAGTATATACCTTCTTGTTGAGTATACCCCTTGCAAACAAGTCTAGCTTTATTTCTTACAACATCCCCATTTTCATTTAACTTGTTTTTGAATATCCATTTAGTTCCAATGAAATTTTTGTTATGAGGTCTTGGTACTAATTCCCAAGTGTCACTTTTTTCAATTTGATCAAGCTCTTCATTCATGGCTTGAACCCAACATTCATCTTTGCTAGCTTGATTGACATTTTGTGGTTCAATAGTGGATAGAAATGCCAGATAGCTAGAGGATCCTACAAGAGTCCTTCTTGTTTGTACACCTGATGCCTTATCTCCCAAAATCTGAGATTCTGGATGATTCTTTTGAACATATCTGGAAGGAGCCTTTTCAGATAAATCATATTCAGGTTCTTCATTGGATCCACTATCTATATCGTTCCTATTTGATGTAGAAGGACAATAGTCACCATCATCTTCTTCTGTTGTTTGTTTTTCTTCTTTAGGGGCTGCAGGAGACTCATCAATGACAACATCAATACATTCAACAATCTTTCAAAGCCTTTTATTGTAACATTTGTATGCTCTGCTTGTAGATGAATAACCAAGAAGTATCCCTTCATCTGATCTAGGTTCAAACTTGCCAAGCTTTTCATCATTATTTTTGATAAAGCATTTACTTCCAAAAATTCTAAAATGCTTCACAGAGGGAGAATTACCATACCGGAGTTCATATGGAGTTTTGTCACTATTTACCCGAACATGTGCCTTGTTGAGAATGTTTGCTGCTGTATGTGCTGCTTCTCCCCAGAAAATGTCAGGTGTTCCAGAATCATCAAGCATAGCTCTAGCCATTTGTTGAATTGTTCTATTCATTCTTTCTACTACGCCATTTTGTTGTGGGGTGCCTGCTACAGAGAACTGTCTTTTTATGCCATTTTGTTCACAAAATTCAAGGAATTCATTTGATGTATATTCTCCTCCTCGATCAAATCTAAGACACTTGATTTTTAGATCTAATTCATTTTCCACCAGTGCTTTGAAGATCTGAAATTTTTCAAATGCTTCATATTTGTGTTTAATCAACCCAATCCAACACATCCTAGAGAAATCATCAATAAATAAGATATAGTATTCTTCCCCACGTGGTGACTTTTTCCTCATAGGTCCACATATGTTAGTATGAATAAGTTCAAGAGGCTTACTTGATGATCCTTCTTTGGCATTAAATTGTACTCTGGTCTGCTTACCGAATTGGCAAGATTTGCATATGATACTCTCTGGTAGAGTAATATTGGGAAGACCACGAGCAGCTTTAAGTCTGCTTGATTTGTTGATTTGAGAGAAGCTCAGATGCCCCAGCCTTCTATGCCATAGCCAATTTTCTGAAGATTTTCTCAAGTAACATTGATCTTTGCAGTTCTTCAATACATACAGGTTGCTTGGAGTTATTTTCCCTTTTATAATAGTTTTACCTGTATCAAGATCACGAACCACACATTCTTTTGAACTAAAGACAACTTCAGTTCCTTGATCACACATTTGACTTACACTTAACAGGTTATGCCTTAATCCATCCACATACATGACATCATTAGCCTTCACCTTTTCTTTTAAAAACACGGACCCTTTTCCTTTAATTACACAAGGGTATCATTTCCAAATGTAACTTTCTTTTCCTTTTCTAGAGCATTATATGCAAGAAGTTTTCTTTTGTCACCTGTCATGTGTCTTGAGCATCCACTATCAATGTACCATTGATTTTCTTCACCTTCTGCAAATAACGCTATCCCACAATTTTCAACCTGTAATTCCTTCTTTTTCCATACTTTGGAACTTGAAGGAAAATCTTGTTTTGGCTGGACTTTGCTCCTGCATTCAGATTCTAAATGGCCAAAGTTATTGCAATAAGTACATTCAACTTCATTTTTAAGAGGAGAAAAGTTGTTATAGGTTTTCTTCTTTGGTTCAATATCCATCCTTTTCTTTCTTGCTTCTCTTGTCATGATGGTTTTATAGGCAACACATTGAATATCTTTATGACCAAAATTGTGACATGAGAAACATTGTCCATTGAAGTAGAAATTTTTGCGATCATGAAATCTTCTATTTGAATTTACTTGTTGGTTGTAGCTTCTTTGAAAGACATTCCTGTTAGTGTTCCTTGAATTGTGATGATCATGCTTTACCTATAAAGATTCTTTATTCCCTTGCTGAGTGGCTGAATGTAGTAAACCAGTTGTAGCTGCTTTTAGATAATTTGGTGCTGAAACCTTAGAGGATTCTCCAGTATATCCAAGAACTGTCTTTATAAGAGGAGAACGTTGTACCTTGATAATCTCATCTAAGGTTTCAGATCCTTTAGCAAATCTAAGATTCAGAGTCTTTTCTTTCTCAAGTTCTTTTCTTAGACTTACTACTTCACATTCTAAATTCTCATTGTGTTTCTTTGCTTCTTCATTCTGCTTTTTCAGAGTCTCTATGGTAATTTTCCTTTCTTCTAAGAGAATTTTACATTCTTCTAAGCGAATTTTGAGTTGATTGTTTTCTTCATGAAAATCAGTGTCCTCTAGAGCATCCACAAAAGTATCCTTTTCATCTTTAGATTCAAATGTCATGAGAAGTCTAAGATCTTGTTCACATTCTTCCTCACTATCAGAGAACCCATCACTGTCTTCATGAGTGTAGTAACTGTTCCTAGTGCTAGACTGGTGCTTATTCCTTCTTGCTACTTCCTTCCCTTTTGCAGATGTTTCTTTATAAGGACACTTAGCAGCATAATGACCAACTCTTCCACAATCAAAACATTTTAAAGGAAGCTTACCTCTGAACCGTCCTGTGCCAAGTTGAAGTTTCTTTACAAAATTTACCTCATCTTCTTCTGAGATATATCCTGATCCTTCTGCTTCTTGTACTTTCTTCCCTTTTGTAGAAGCTCTAAAGACGGCTTCTTTGACTTCAGATGGTCCTCCTCTTCTCATTTCATAAGCAATTAGTATGCCATGGAGTTGTACGACAGTAAGATTTTGAAGATCCTGTTTTTCTTCAAGAGCAGAAACTTTTGACTCAAATTTTGCCGTTAGTGATCTTAATATTTTCTCAACCAAAGTAGATTCTGCTATTGTTTCTCCCATGTTTCTCATACGATTTACAATATCATCAAGACGTAAGAAGAAACTAGCAACACTCTCATCATTATGCATCTTCAAATTTTCATATTCAATTCTGAGAGTTTGGAGTTTTGCACTTTTTACCTTTGCATCTCCTTCATAACTTAGAATGATTTTGTCCCATATTTCCTTTCCTGTATTCAGCTGCATAACCTTGACAAATTCTGATTCAGTTAGACTTCCCAATAGTGCATTGACCACCTTTGCATTTGTTTCATAATTCTTCTTTTCTGTCGGATCCGTTGGTACTGCGGTTGGATATTGATATCCTTGTTCAACAATGGCCCATACATCTGCTCCCATAGACTGAAGATAGGATCTCATCCTTATTTTCCAGAAGATTAAATTGCTTCCATTAAAGAGTGGAGGCTTGATAGATGTTGTTCCATCTTGATTGCTCATCTTGCTTGATCTTCCTTCTAGCGGCTAAGCTTTTTCAGAAGGACCTGCTTTGATACCAATTGTTGGAAAAATACTGAGAGGGGGGGTGAATTATTATTTAGTGTAGACAATAAAACTTTGATATTTCCTTCTTAAAAACCCATACGCTACTTTCCTGAATTCAACTCGCGTATATACGCAGATATCCTTTACAGAACTCGCGTATATCCAGTGAATTAATTATGCATTTAATTCATGACTTAGATCATTGCATTACTCATTTATCAGATGTTCAGAAAACAGTAAACAGGTGCAGAAAGAACAGAGTAATCATCACACACAAGCAATCACACATGAACACCAGGATTTTTAGGTGGAAACCCAATTTGGGAGAAAACCACCACTGCCGTCGTCTCAGTCTTCAATCTTTATTATTAAGAAAACTTCTTACAACATGTACTGGCATAGACTCATACCAGCACGCAGGCACCCACCTGCAGAAGGCTACAACCTTCTCTCGTTTACCAGCCTTTCCTGGAAGGGAGCAACAACCCCCTGCTCTCGTTTACCAGCCTCTCCTGGAAGGGAGCTACTACCCCCTGATATTAACACCAGCCTCTCCTTGCAAAAAGCTTCTACTTTCATACTGAAGGCTTCAACCCTCAGATCCACTACAGACCATGTTTCATCAATTTTCAAACTGGATCAAAACAACTTCAACACAATCCTTCACTTATCAGTAACCGTCCTTTTCCCAGAGCATCAAACAGAACAGTAAAACCACTATAACCAGAATATCAGAGATAACCCAGACTTCAGAATAGATATGCAGAATCTCAATCAGCTTTGAGCAACCATCAGTTCAAATTGCATACGCGCTTTTCTTCAAACAGACTCGCGTATATACGCGCTTTTAATAAAGGCAACCCGCGTATACATCTGCGCTCTTTTTCAGAAAAAACCCTAATAGTCCATACACTCCTTTGTGTAAATAGATCCGCGTATATACGCAATTTTCATGAAACGAACATGCGTATAGATCTATAAAAGATAAACTTTGCAGAACAGATCAGATCTATGGACTTACCCATATTTCTTCAATATCTTCAAATAGATTTGCGCCAGGTCTTCAATACTTCTTTTCAGATCATCCTAGAGATTCATCATTTCCAGATCTAGAGATTTTCAACCTTCATCATATTCATGGGTGCATCATAGATTCAGATCTATCGATTAAGAACAGAGTTCAACCATACAAATAAACTTCAGAGTGAAGTATTCATTTAAAGCCCAGACACATGCACACACTTTGCACAATGATTTTCTTCTCCTTATATAGGTTTACCCTTTATCAATACCATGAGCCAAAACCGCACCTCTTCCGATGGTATTCCTGGACGGGGTCAAATAGACAACCCAGCGCTCAATACAATGGGTCAATATCATGGTAGTAACCCCTGGTTTTACACTTTTAGAGCACAATTGAGCATACGCGACTTGGCACGTACTTTCCCACGTGCATACGCTACTTCTCCTAGACAAACCCACATATGCCTTGAGACACACACTTTTCATCATTGGTCTAGCACATACTAGAATTCCTTTCATCATTACATCTAAGCTGCTCTGTAGACACATCAGATTTACATCATTAATTAGTATACCAAGTCAGTTTCCATTAAGAACAACTTTCATGAAGTAGGTTGCCATCATCTTTATCAAGTGGGTTTCCATCAAGGACAACACTTTGCATCATATTGCCAACACACTTCTGTCTCTGAAATGGAGGATTTGTGGGAAGGGGCCTCACTCTTTTCTCTAGAAATTTCCTCTTGAATTGGGTATGGAGTAAGTATCATGTTTCACTCCGCAAAGAATTGTAGCCTTTGCTACTTCCGAGGTTGCCCCTTTTGGGCGCCCTCCTGATGGAAATTGGTTGGTTCCAATGTAGCTACCACATCTAATAGCAAGGCCTCCAAAGATGAGCCCACAATATTCTTAGAGCATAATCAATTTTAAATCGAGACTTCCCCAACTGGATCACCACCCACATCCTGTTTCCTAAACTTCTAAAGAGGTGGATGCAGGACAATGTTGATGTGAGAAAAACCAAAGTTAAAACAACATAGCCCCTTGCGATTTCACCAAAAAAGTGTATATAATACCCTAGAGAGTTGGGTGATGACCTTGTCATACAACATAGAGATCCACCAAGAATATTGCTCATAGAGGGCTTCTAGGTAATAAACCAATCCTTCTTGATGGTCATGTGCTTTAAAGAACCAAAATCAAGGAACCAATTATGTAAAGGCCTACCTCCCACCTAAGAATAAATTTATATATATATATATATATATATATATATATATATATATATATATATATATATATATATATATATATATATATATATATATATATATATATATATATATATATATATATATATATATATCTATTATATGTTCTAGGGATCTTGTTGTCGGGCTGTCATAGGTTTCCTAGTTGTGGAGGTGTTTATTACTGTTGTGAATTGTGTGTGGCACTGAACTTGGATTGAGTTTAATACACAGTTCAATGCTTATATTTTTTTATAATCTAGAGCCAATTCATCCCTTTATCTTGTCCATTCTGTTCGCATTTCATGATTGAAAGTAAGATTAGGTCAAGGTTCATTCAGGGTGAAAATTGTTTCAGTCATAATTGACTTCATCACATCCACGAACAACTTATCCACTCTAGAACTGACTTTATGCTACAAATTCTATTGTAATATAGATCTGAATATACAAATCAGGGACAATAATGGAAGTTAAACAAATTAAGTTGGGAAAATTATTATTGCTAATTATTGACAGGAGTAATAAAACAAACTAAAATTATATTAATGTCCACAAATAACCAAAATAGGTTGATGGAACTAGAAAGTACAATTCAAAAAGAGAATGTTGAAAACAACTCCAAGGCACAAACAGAAGTACAAATAAAGATAAAAAGCACAGAGAGGTAAACACAAGTGGTAAGCCCTAGAAAATAAATAGGAATCGGTACTACTCTATGTAAGAAGGACACTGCTATGAATTAGAAGTAGAAGAGGAGCTAGCACTTTTGTTGTCAACTATCATGAAGGTACTAATACATATCTTGGGAATGTCCTCTAGGAAATGGCTGACTGAGTGGACCAAGTTGGATATCCTTGGGGACAACTAGAAGTTACCTACACGAGCTCTCCTAACCTCTAGGGGCCAATGATGGACAATAACTTCTTTCCTTGACTCTTTCTTTGACTCTTGTAATAGGTTGGCGAAAAAGAGTAGCATCATATCTCTTTTTAGAGATTTCTCCCTATGTACACAACTATTTTATGAATGAACTAGTGTATATTCAATCAAAATATGGATCTATCAAGCATTAAGAGTGATCAAATCCATCAAGCTGCAATTTTTTTTGAAGGTGTCGAAAATTAAAGTTAGTGACTTGAGGGATTTGATCCTCTTAGCCCCTGATAGATCTGGGGTTAAGATGGATCTAGACTAAATATATATGCATTTCCATGAAAATTTTCATTGAGGAAACTCTTTAGACACTTACATTATGTGAATGGCCCCTAGAGTGAATGTCGTTGGTTGACAACATATACACCTAACCTCAAGGGACTCAGGTGGATTCAACCTCATGACCTTCTTGGCCATTAGAGATTCGGCATGGAAAAAAAATTTGTTTGAGCTAACCCTTGGGGCTATCTAACTCACCCCACACACATATATAAAATATTTTAGTCATATTGTTATGTCAGCTTCTTATATATATAGTTTTTATTTGTATTTTTGTTTTGAAATACTATTTGACACATACATAACACATCTACCTCTATACTAGGTTGTTGAGTGTGCCTTTCAGGGTAATAAAGTTTTTTGTTTGCTGCAATATTGCGTGTATTTCTACAATTTACTTTTTCTTCACACCTCTGCTATTTCATGTTAAATTCTGTGATTTAATGTTTTTTCCACCAAATTGCTTTAAATCCAGATCGTTGACTTTCAAATAAATAAATGGACAAAGTATTAGTGCCTATCAGTGCTACTTATAGGCCCAGGATGATAGACAGAATAAGTTGGTTTGTATGTAAAGAACAAAAAACCCTTTCAATTAGATGTTAGAGATTGGATTTGTGCCTAACTGTCTGTAATTTTTTGGAGAAAAGATAAATAGTATTTATGACACTTCCAGGAAGGATAGTGTAATTCTGTCCAGTTAATTTGAATATAAGTGCAGGATGAGATGCTTTTTATTTGGTAGGAGAATGGATATAGGCAGATGTGATTTCCATCCTGTTGGTGAGAAAGCCATGTTTCCGAGTTTCCTGGTTTTGAAAAGCCTCAGACTTCTGTAAATATGTGGAATTAAGGGCACAATAAGAGGATCTTTGTATGAAAGGACCAGGATAAATCTCATATACTGCACCACTGAACATGCAGATATTTAAGCCATGTGGATACAGCCAGCCATGATAGAGCTGTATGTTGGCATGTACCAACACTATAACGCCAACATCATAGTATGACCAGCATGAGCATGTAATGCTAGTGTTATAGCCTGACCAATACGTGATAACCTAGAAGGTAAACCCTGCAGGTGTATGACATACGGGCTGGCATAAAAACCTGCAGCTTGGAGGGCATCAGGGACAAGATCTATCCTTGGGTTCTACTTCTATGTTGTATCCCCTTAAAACAATCACCTTTTGTTTAATCTTTTCTTCTTCTCATATCACCCAAGAAAAGGATGTAAAATACCACTTTCAGATACGTTTAATTCTCAGCATGTTTCATAAGTCATTATGGGAACTTACTACAACCAAAAGTCTTACCATATCTCCTGGGATGAGTGTCCTTTCTTGCCAGAGCACCAAGAGGACTCTTTCCATTCAAAATACATGACATTTGGTATAGTGAACTTGTGAATGGGTGTGGGTACTTAAGCTATTTCTTTCCAAAGAGAACATGAGTGTCATTCCCATATTCTTATGTCGTTGGTGATTATCTGGCATTAAGAGTGAGATATGTCACACAATGATTATCCCAATGAAGGTTGCCAATCCATTCTACAAGATTACCATTTTTAATTTAAAATAGGTTTCATTCTCATTACCAGTGGTCTTTTTATGAAGAGCAAGAGAAATCACGGGGTTCTTTGAATCAAAGGAATAGATCAACTAAAGAGGTATAAAAACCCTCCATGCAAAATAAATAAAAAGACGAGGTGCAGAATTCACACATAGGATAGAAGACAACTTCTTTGAACAACGAAAAAGACAGGCTCATCTTTGACAGTGGTCTTCTGCAGTTTATTTAGCTCCCATTCAGTGACAGGAGCTCGAGCCACTGTGAGTGTACAATATGGAAAGCTATTCTGGACAAGATAGTTATGTAAAAAGGTCCAGCGTTTTTATTTTCCATGAATGATCAACGAGGTTAGCAAGTTGTAATTATTTTAACTTATGATTATCCTCATTAATATTCTCCTTGATTAGTCTATGGTTATATTACCCAACCAAAATCGGGCAGCGTTGTCAAATTGTACTCTTAACAGACTCTGAGTTACTGATTCTGAAGAATAATTTTGAAGGAAAAGTGATAGATGGGGAATCTTCTAATGGTTTGACATATTCAATATTGGTTTTCTGCCTCTTATTAATTTCTTGTTTCATCCTCCTTTAACTTAAAGCTAATTGTTGGCCCAGCTTGAGCAGGACCAAGGTGTTGAACTCGTACAGGAGCTGTTTTTGACATTATTTTTTATTGCGGTAATCAAAATGTATTTCTTCCCATCATTGAGTACATTGGTCATTCGCTTACATATGTTGGAGGAATAGTATATCTCTAATAGATACTACTTTATGGTAAAGCCAGTGCCACTGATGTATAAAATAGCATTGGTGAATTGCATTGATGGTTTTTATCTCTTAAGGTTATCTGTTGTTTTTGTGCATGTATTTGTAGAGGTCCTATGTCCAAGCATCCTGTGGATGTGCAGTGCTTCTTATTTTATTAGTGTTATTTACTTTTACTTCCCTAGAGAAAACTGGTTGCAATTTCAGTTGTTTAGTTTGTGGGGTTCACCATGTAGATGTGAATGGTATACATGATACTTAGTCATGAGTTTCACTTTTTGCAGATTTTAGGTACAGTTGAGGAAAATTTATTGTTTTACATATCGTTTTTGACATCTGAAAGTGAAATCTGCATCTGTGGTGTTGTGAAGGGTTGTATCTGATAGAGCATGACATGCAGTCTCCTATTTACATGCATGTGCAAGCACATGGAAAGGTTGCTTATTTTGTCAATCAGAGGTTAGGTGTATATGTTGTCAACCAACAACATTCACTCTAGGGGCCATTCACATAATGTAAGTGTCTAAAATGTTTCCTCAATGAAAATTTTCATGGAAATGTATATATATTTAGTCTAGATCCATCTTAACCCCGAATCTATCAGGGGCTAAGAGGATCAAATCCCTCAAGTCACTAACCTTAATTTTTGACACCTTCAAAAAAACATTGTAGCTTGACGGATTCGATCACTCTTAATGCTTGATAGATCCAGATCTTGATTGAATCTACAATAGTTCATTCATAAAAGAGTTTTGTACATAGGGGGCAATCTCTAAAAAGAGATATGATGCTACTCTTTTTCGCCAACCTATTACAAGAGTCAAAGAAATAGTCAAGGAAAGAATTTATTGTCCATCGTTGGCCCTTGGAGGTTAGGAGAGCTCGTGTAGGTAACATCTAGTTGCCCCCAAGCATATCCAACTTGGTCCACTCAGTCAGCGATTTCCTAGAGGACATTCCCAAGATCTGTATTAGTACCTTCATGATAGTTGACAACAACAATGCTAGCTCCTCTTCTACTTCTAATGAAAAGTAGTGTCCTTCTTGCATAGAGCAGTACCTATTCCTATTTATTTTCTAGGGCTTACCACTTGTGTTTACCTCTCTGTGCTTATTATCTTTATTTTTACTTTTGTTTGTGCCTTGGAGTTGTTTTCAGCATTCTCTTTTTGAATTGTACTTTCTAGTTCCATCAACCTATTTTGGTTATTTGTGGACATTAATATAATTTTAGTTTGTTTTATTACTCCTATTAATAGTTAGCACTAATAATTTGCACAATTTAATTTGTTTAACTTCCATTAATATCCCTTATTTGTATATTTAGATCTATATTGCATTAGACTTTGTAGCATAAAGTCAGTTCTAGAGTAGATAAAGTGATCTATGCTTCCCCACTTGTAATTTTTCCCAATACGAGTTCCAAAATTTTAACAACCCCGTCTCTTTAAAAGATGTATTGCAGCGTTTTTGAGTGGCATGCTCCTTATGAATATAATAAGTCAGTGAAATACTTAATATTTCTTGGCTTGGAAATGAACTTAAACTTTGATTTGCTTAAGTAACCAGAAAAATATATATATTCTACTTCTAGCTCTGTATAAACAAGATAAATACGAGTAATCACAAGTTCTCAAATGATGCCTTGGTTTTGACAGTTTTCAAGCCCAACATTATACTATAACATACATAATAGAGCTAATAATTTTGAGATAAATTATGAGTGAATAGTTGGAAGATCTCACTTATTTTTTTGCAAGTGTATTTCAAGTTTTAATGCTGAATATGATGCAGTTTCCATTGAAACACCTTTCAACATTTTCTTTCCAAGCTGGTAAAAATGAAAAAAGTACTCATTGACTGAGAATTTCCATAGCCTTGTCATGGCATGATGAATCCTGATACTGATATTTTACAACATCTTGCAGACAAGTTTGTTATTCCCTCCAATCATTCAACCTTTCCTCAAAATCCTGTCCAATACTCAAAATTTGATAAACAAACCAACTGTTCTTCCAAAAAATTTCGTATTTCCTCCAACTTTATCACCTACATCACCGTTATCTCGCATGGAAGATGTATCCCTCCTCCTTGGCATTACTTTGCACCTCTCGGTGCAAATTCTAGTATTACTTGATTTTCCATGCTTATGTGGAACATGGTTGAGAGAAGGAACTATAACAAAAATGGATTTGCATGAAAGCTTTATAATTTTTTCAAATGTGAAAGTTGTGATTCGTTACTAAGTTTCTTCATTATTTTATAGATTATTACATGTCAAACTGACTTTACTCCTTGACTGAAATTGCATTCAACGTTGTGCACAAGTATGATTTAAATGTATCAATCAAAAGTATGATTTTATCTATATTTGATAATGCAAGTTGAATACATCATACAATACATAGGAGTGCTATGGCTATGAAGTTCAATATGAAATAATCTATTCATTGTTGCTATTACTATTATATAAGGGGTGCTCCTCCAATGGCCATTCATTAGCTATGTGAAGAAGGCTTTTTCGAATTTGTATTTACTATAAGATTATGTATAGCTGAGTTGCGAACAACTAAGTAGTATTTGGCAGGAATTTTGGAGTATGTGTAATTCATAATGATCTTGTATTCTCTTCATTGATGACTTTTCAATGTGTGAGTTTTGACCTAAGCCATTGCATTATCAATGTTTCAAGGCTCAAAACTGGACCTATATGTCAATTACTTATGATCTTTCCTAGGAACATGAATCCCATTTTTTGTAGGTTTAAAATTTATCATAAGTCTGCTCTATTGTGGTCGAATTTGTGGAGGTTATCTCAAAATTTATTTAAGGTACCATGGATCTAAATTTATTATGAACTTTCAACACTATAACAAACTTTGGTGCAAATTGTTGATCAATTCTCACTTGGTTAGGGTTATAGATGTTAATGAAAATTTTGTGTGCATGCATGAGAGTTGAGTGCAAATGCACAATGTTGTGTAGAATTAGTGTGATAAATATGGGATAGTGCAAAGCATATTTTTAAATATTAGTCTAAGTTGACTCGTACCTAATCAAATCAATCAAGTTGATTGTTGGTTGAATGGTTAATTGTTGGTTCAATGGATAGAAGATCTTGCAGGCCCAAATACCAAAGGGAAAAATGGAGCCCATCATGGGGTTATCTTTGTAATTCTCCACCACTGCTACCTTCCATGCTTCCTCAAACTCCTCTCCAACCTCAATATCAGAGCTAGTAGTAGCATGAGCAACAACACTACACTTAGCAGAACTAGAAGAACATGTTTTCCAAACTGCATGAGAACTACTTCCCTCACGAGTCACCATGTGCCATGCTTGGTCTCGGTGGTTCGCTACCTTCAACTCCTGGTTCAACTACCATATCTTCATTGGAACCAACACCCTGAACTCCACTGGACAACAATTCGCCATTTTGTACTAGTGATTCACCATTTGTATTGGTGATTCGCCATGATTTTACAAGATAATATAATCTCGTGAGAGATTCGCCAAAAAAATTATATATACATATTATATTATTAATAAAATTTCCTTCCATTTTTCCTATGTATCATGGGGATACGCCCAATTATTATACATGTAAATTTAGGGGGGTTTTTTAAATTTTCCCTGATGGAAAATGGGATATCCACGTGTATATGATGTAGAAGACTCTAGAAAATTGTGTATCATAACTCTAGTTAATATTTGAGGTAGTCAAACCTAACCACTAATACATTATCGGGCTTTTGTAATGGGTCACTAAGAGGAAAAGGGATTCCATTCTTTCAAGTGAATTTGTTCCATAACTAAGAAAAAATAGTGAAGAGGGATAGGAGGTAGAGCACACAGAGAGGATTTTTTCATTGTAACATCCCATGGGCCATAAGCCATACTTCTTTGTACTCACATCCATATTTCCAAACAAAGAAAGAGAGCATAGAAACCTCACCTTCCAATTGGGTTTTTCTCCCGAAATGGTTTCCTAGATAACATCTTATTTTATATGTGTGTGTGACCTTTTATATTTTTGTTATCTATTTTATGCATAATTTGCATTTGCATGCATGCAGTGTTAATAGTAGATCTACAGATCTAGAAATCAAATAAAATTGTAATAGTGTAGAATTTAATATTTTAATATAATATTATCAGATATGTTGTGATATACTATCTAGTTGAATATCCAAGGTAGTTTACTCATCATATTGATATCATAGTAAGTGTCTTTGGGTATTTTTGGATATTTTCAAAGTGTCTATATTGGCGAGGCAAAAAATATTAAAAGCCTATTCATGGTGGATGATTATGCGAATGTTCCTCATGATTTTGTGGAGGTGAGGTTTGCGTAAATGGAAAAACAAGTCATTGATATAAATTGTAATGTAAATATCCTGATGGTGGTATTGAGAAATTAGTTGGGTATATTTGGAGAATATGGGGGTTCAAATGAAGAGTAAAAATCAGAAGGGGGATCGGGAGGTTGAGAAGAAATGGAAAACTAGTTGAAGAAAAACCCTGGAAAAGATCAACACAATTTGAGTGCCATGAACCAATCACAATCCTTCTTTAAAATGGAATCTAAGTTCAATATAAAGACATACCATGGAGATATTGATGCTTTTAGCCTAAATCATTCAATACAATAGCTAGAAGTGTATTTTATCGTTCATCAAATTGAGGAAGGACAAAATATCTCCTTTGTGTGACTAAAATTAGAGGGTCATGCCTTGACTTGGTGGGAGAGCCATATGGATACCCTGAGGTTGGATGGAGAGCCTCGAGTGACTAAGTGGGAGGACTTCAAAACCCCAATTAAGTGAAATTTTCACCCTATTGGGTAAATAGAGGACTAGTGTATTTGGTGGCATTACTTTAAGAAAATGTTGGGGCAAAGTGTGTAGGAGTACACCACAGAGTTCAAAAATATGGAAATAATGTTTGGTATCTCCCCAAAGAGCCCAAATGCACTCCTCAATTATTTGGGTGGTCTATACCACCATATATGGAAGAAATTGGTGTTTTTCAAGCCCAAATTAATGGACAGAACTTTTGTACATGCACAGTACCTAGAGAACATAGGCCTAAAGAGATTGCAATCAAGCGGATTGAAGCAAAAGAAGAAAAAGGACACTTCTAAGGGGGGGAAGAAGAATAAAAAGTGGGGAATAGAAAAAAACATGATAACCACCACACATTGATGCAAATATCCCAACAACCATTACAACCACAGCAACATCGACGGCCATACATAGGAGAAGTGTTGGAAGTTGCATCCAGAATTGAACCCGAAGAATGAAAATCAAGATAATAAGAAGAATAATCTCATGGAAACTAATTCGAGAAACCAAGTTGAATGTAGCTCATATGTGGATGATAATATCATTTTTACATCAGTGCATAAGGATATGAACATGAGTAGCCTTCAGCAACAGGAAGAGACAAAAATGGCGAAAATTTTCCATATTAAGATACATTTCAAGAAGAAAATTATTGATGCTCTATTTGACTCAGGATCATAGGAAAATCTCATTGCAATAGATTTTTTCAAGAATTTTGGTTTGGAAGTTCATGATCATCCAAACCCATATCCACTCGGATGGGTAAATAAGGATGAAAATTTGAAGGTGTCGAAACAATGTAAAATTAAATTTGTTATCAGTGTTGATTTAATTGATGAAGTAGAACAATATATGGTTCCTCTTGATGTATGTGGAGTCATGTTTGGTAGTCTATACATGTACATGAAATATGAAATATTCATGCGAAGATCTAACCTATAAATTCTCATCAAGGATGGAAAAGCATTCATCATCAATGCACACAAAGAAATTCAAAAAAAATTCTGGTAAGTTCCAACCAAGCCAAGAAATTGATCAGTTCTAGCAAGAAGTATGTTTTATTGTTTTTAAGAGAAAAACAGTTTCTAGGTGAGTTAGTAAGAGGAAAGGTAACCATAGAGGGGTGTACTGAGAAACAAAAATAGCAACTATAGGAGTTGTTTCAGGAATAAAGGGATGTTTTCGAAGAGCCTAAAGGGTTACCACCTAAGAGGGAAGTGGAGCACAATATCCAGCTATTGTCGAACTCCCCATCACCAAGCATAGGTTTGTACAGGAAATTTGTTATAGAATCAAGTGAGGTGAATAAACAGTTGAAGCAACTACTAGAATAGGGTGTCAGTCTACCAAGTACATCAGCATGTGGGTCACCCATCATTATTGTTCCAAATAATGATAGGACTTGGTGAATGTGTATAGATTACAGGGCATTGAAAAAAATCGTGATCAAGAACAGATACCCCCTACCCATGATAGATGATTTGTTGGATTAGTTGCAACAATAAAAAGTACTTTAACAAGTTGGACTTAAAGTCTGTATATCACCAGATTTAATTCAAGAATAATATACATAGAAGACCATCTTCAAAACTAGGCAAGGTTTGTATGAGTGTTTAGTCATGCCATTTGGCCTATTTAATGCACCAACTACGTTTATGAGGTTAATTAATGATGTATTTTTCCCTTTATAAATTCAATTTTTATTATCTATTTGGACGATATGTTGGTATAAGTGTGAGTTTGCACAACATCATTTAGCATATCTAGGTTATGTGATAGGTGGAGGAGAGTTGAAGATAGATCCTGCCAAGATGGATGTCATCATGAAATGTCCAATGCCTACTAATGTTTCTAAGGTCATGAGTTTCATTGGGGTAGCACAGTAGTACCAAAGGAAATTCATAACCTCGTTTTCAATGGTAATAGCACTGCTCCACACCATAATACAAATGGAAAGAGCTTCCAGTGGGGAAAGGGTCAGCAAAGGGATTTCGAGGAGCTAAAGAACAAAATCAGTCAAGCACCAGTTCTTGATTTACCAAACTTGCAGCAATATTATTAAGTGGATACAGGTGCGAGTGGGTATGTTATGGGAGTGGTATTGATGTAGGGAGCAAGGCCTTTATGCTACCATTTTGAAGTATTTCATCGGGAATTTATTAACTACCCTACTGCGACAAGGATATCTATGCCTTGATGCAAGTTGTGAAGAAGTGGAAGAACTATATAATGGGAAAGGAGATATAAATCCACATATATCACCATCCACTACAGTACTAGTAGGCACATAGTAAGCTATAATAGATTAGGTATTACAAGTGGATGGGGTTTCTATAGAAGTTTCATTTGGTGATCAAGTACAATAAGGGAAACAAAAAAAATTTGACTGACATGATTTCAAGGCCACCCTCATAAAATATCACAACTTTGAGGACTCTTATTCACATGGATCCGTTCACCCATGATGCATATAGAGAGGTATATTAATAAGAGGATGAGAACTTCAACGAGGCGTATCAGTTGTTGCAGGGTCAAATTCATGTACATGATGGTGACAACATCATTGACTACCATCTCCATGATGGATTAATCTACAAGATGGATAATATATGTGTTCCTACAAGGTGAGTGATTGTACTTGATTATAGAGGCTCACACCTCCATGGTTGCACGACACTTTGGTGTATGAAAGATTGTGGCCAATTTGCAGAGGTATGTATATTGTACCAATATGCAAGATTACATAGCTAGGTTAATAATGGGATACATGCTTTGTTGTACCAGTAAGCCTAGAAATAGGAAATAAGGTCTATATCATCCCTTACTTGTACCTGTTATCTCCCTGTAATTTGTAAGATTGGAAAGAAAAAATAGCTAAGAACAACATAAAACTAGTTTGGAGTCCATGACCTACCCTTTCTAGGCTCAGAGAGGGCTCTCTCTATATTTATGCTTAATTGATTTAGCTTTATGATTATGTTTTCTGATTTTAGGCTAGTTATAAAGATTGGGGTTGTTTGTTTGATTGTTTTTTTTGGTTGGATAGATATAAAATGTGGGAAGCTTAATCCATTGGGCTATGGAGTTATAAAGGGTTGAGTTGTACATCAACTTTTCAAGGGTTTTCACAGGGCAAGCTAACTATATCAAATGGATCTCTTTAGCAAGATGAATATGAGATGGCAGAAAACTTGTGAGTTCAGTAAGGCTAAAGGGAAATCAATAATCCTTTAACTATACTTCAATATAAATTCAGAGCAAACGGTCTCCGAATTTTGCATTCAGGTATTTCAAGAAAAACACTTAAGATAACAGTTCAGTGAAATTAAAGAGCAGTTAAGAATTCTTTAACTAAACTTCAAAGAAAGCCTTAAGATAAAAGTTTGGTAAAACTAAAGAGCATTTAATAATTCCTTAGTTTATACTTCACAAAGAAAACATTAATACAACAGTCCAGTAATACTAAAGAGCATTTAAGAACTCCTTAGTTATACTTTCAGAGGAAAACATTAAGATACTAGTGACAGACAGAGTTAAGGTGCTCAAACAACATATCTTAATCTAAATTTTATGTTCTACATCAGATAAATTGATGTACATTATGGAAAATAAAGGGAAAAATTTACCATAAAAGGGATAACATCACCATTAACATAGCTCAAGGATCATGTGAGAGTGCTTGTATTACTAATATCCAGCTCAAAAAATAGTTACAGTGCTCCAATGCAATAGTCTTAGCAACTCAGAGTCTAAACAAAGTCCAGCTAACCAACCAACAACCAACCAACAATTATAATGAGAATACACGCAGTATTTAACTGCAACTGAGGAGGTTGCCCTAATCTAGGGTGACAGACTGTATTTACTACAGATTAAATGATGTTTTGACAATTGAGACCATGCAAGGCCTAAGCCAAAATATCTCTGATGGACTTACTGTAATAATAACTTTAAAATTAACTCCTGAGCTAAATTTAAAATATATTTGACCAACTGCATGCAGAATTAAATTTTGTAATAACTTTTGAACTGATGTTGAAATATCTCTGACTGTAATATTGACTTTAATAGCTTCTATTAAATCAAAATTTAGGCTAGAAGTGACCTAATGTGGCTGAGAAGAGGTAAATGTTATCTTGACATTTGGCTTGGTTTTCCTCATTGATTTGTTATCTGATTTGTATTTTAAATTAAAACTGTCTTCATCTGTATATCTTTTACTCTGTCCTTTTATCTGCCTTTGTTGTTACTTGTAAATTTCTTCTTTACCTTATTGTTTTATCTACCTTTTATCTTTCTGCACCTTTAACCATGTCTTTCATCTTTAACCTTTGACTAATGTTTTTATTTATTTTGCCTTTCACTGTCATAGTAAACCTTATATTTTGAATAAAATTTGTTGTTGCTAGAGTGAAAGTATGCTCCTTAATAATCATTGTTGTATTTTTTTCTGTTCCATTACTACTTTTTTTTATCCTTCTAGTGAATAAGACCTTTTAATTTAAATCTAGAGCATCTGGATTAAACAATTTTTGGAACTAGCATTGAGAGTTATTTGTCCCATTCCTCTGATATGTGGATTACCTGCAAAATAAAAAATTGTTAACAAAATGGGACTCTGCAGGGTAGCGGGCAATTGTGTCCTATCACATGGCGCAGGGTAAATAGGTTGGTCACATGGGCATGGTGGGCATGTGGTTTCATTATATGTGAGGAGGTGGTTTCACTGTTTATCACGCGGTTCAAGAATGGTTTGTGGTTTTGATTTGAGGGGATGCGATGAAGCGAGGTGGCGACACATGATGGATGCGAGGGTTACAAAACCGCCTATTTCACAACCCTCTAAAGCTTTTAAAAGACAATAGGTTGGGGTTGTGAAAATAATCAGGGGCCATTGGATCAAGGGGTGGATATTGGATGGTGGTCAAGCAATGGTTCGATCACGGGTCAGGTTTTAAATGAAAATGGAGGGTTTTAAACATTAGCACAGGGTTTTCAATATAGTGGGGGTGTTGGGCCAGAATTGAAATCTACGGATAAATTACGATTCCCTAGGCAGGTGTTAGCCTAGAAAAACAGGTGAAAGACTATACTACCGTTTATCCTAACTTAGAACAGATACACAGAGAGGATTGGATGCTTACTTGTTTTAGTCACTTCCAAATGGCTCCTTTTTGTCTCTTCCAGTAGAGCTTCAAATTCAAGCGGTTTTGTTGGCTGAATGCTTCCTGCAAGAAACAACACTGAAACAATAGAAGATGCAATAATATAGATATCTATTCAAGCTAGTTAGCTAAATCAGTTAAGCATAAACTACATTCATCAACCAAGATCTTACAATATGGAAAATCAAAGTAGAAATAGATGCATGTAGGGAAAAACAAGAAGTACTCTTTATTGATGATAGAAGGAGAGGTTACAACCTAGTGACTGATTTGAAGTGACCTTCCAGCAGAGTTCCCAACTCTTATCACAACATAAATCTCTCTAGCAGTAGCTCCACAAATCAAACTCTCTATTGAAAATTCTCCAAAATTTCTCTACTCAAATTCTTCCTCCGCAAACACTTAGATCTGTGTTCAATTTATAGATGAACTGTAGGTTGTTTTGTAATCAATAACATTCCAAAAATAGGTAAGACATGTTCCAGTCATGTAGATGTCAAATGGACACTTGGATCCGAAGCTTGACGCATGTGAACCCTTCTAGAAGACACTGGCCAAGTGGAGATTCCAGAACAATGAGAATTTCGCTCCCAATGTGACCAACGCACCTTTGAATGTTGGGAAGTGCTCTGCAGAGTAACCTTAAATGGGGCTACCTGCATATGAAACGCACTTAGGCCTGTTAGAGCCTGCATTGGTGAGCTCTCATATGTTAAATAATAAGCTTCAAACCATGGAAACCCTTGCTTGATGAAAGTTTTGTTTGATTTATGTTGTTTCCTATCTTAGGGCATATAGTAACTGAGATGATAGGGAATGATAGACCCTTGATCATCGGTCCTGGATATTATGCCTAGTTAACCAGGTCATTGGGAATGGTACCCAAATTGACCTATAACAGGGGCGCTAGGGATGTAACAAAGTGGTGGCATTTAATATAGGGTGGGGCCAGGGTTATATTAAAGTAGGAGTGTAAGGTTTTCAAAGCAGAGGCTTTAATAAAAGTATGAGTGAAGATTTAACATGACATGGGTTGGGATTTTTTAAATAAACAGGGTCTATATAAAGCGGGACCTGATAGGGTAAAATTTATTTTAAAATAATGTAAAAGTGGGTTTTGACATTGTTTTTAATGAAATAAGGGGAATGAGTGAAGGGGAAAAGTATTTTAGCAATGGGAATGGGGTTTTAGGGGTAAAAAAGGGATTTCAGAGCATGGGAGTGTCATAAAAGGTAAAATTAAAGGTAATGGAGAGGTTAAATGAAATAATGAATTCAGTGAGATTTGGTTTTCCATCATACTTAATCAGAAAAATTTTCCTCTTTCAGCTGAAATCAAATGGTAGATGGAATTATTTGACCCCTTTGTCACCCAGAATCTCCTTTCCTTTTTGAAAATAAATGATAGTCATGAAATATTATTTTCAGCATGAAAAATATAAGGAATATGCAGTCATCTTGAGATACTATAAAAATACAGGAGTCTAACAGTGGCTCCAAATGGGGATGGCAGCTCCTTTAGGAGGTGTCAAGAACTTTGAAGACCAGTAGCCTGATTTATTTGGTAGATTTCCACTCTGTCATCCTGATCTGCTGCAACTTTTGTGACTGTGGCCTTCAAAAACTGAAATCCATGCTTACTGTAGACTAAGGTCTGAAACATACTTGATCTTGACCCTAAATAAACAGCCTGAAATTGAAAACTTTGAACATGCTTCAAGTTTTTTGAGAGATATTTTGCATACATACCTACCCAATATATGATTCAAAATCATTTTCCTTCCTCCTGGGGTGAATTTAGACTTGCAAACCTTGACATATTTTTTTCTTTTGAAAGAAAAATATATATTTCTAATCTTATAACTTCCAAAGGCTCAAATTAAACTGATGAGCTCTTTTATTCTCTACCTAACTACTGATCTTCCAAGATTAAACAGTTTGGCCAGATCTTCATTCACTAACTATCAACATGAAATTTAAAACATGAATGAATCAAGATTAAGTAGTTTTATCATCATGAATTGTGGCATTTTTTCACAAGCTACACACAATACTATTTGAAAAAGTAACCTAAACTAAGGGCTTTGGTTTTGAACTTCTCATTTCTCACCTATCCCTTATTTCTCCTATTGGTTCAAATTAGGCTTTTGAACCATTGTCATTTTCTACCAACCTACTGATAAGCCAAGATTAAACAGTTTGGAAAATCTTCATTTTCTAACTTGTCAGCAAAAATTCAAAATTTGTGCAATCATATTTAGACTGTATGATTGAACAAGGCCTTCTTAAAAGCAGTGGAATTTTGATTTGCAACACTTTCAGTAATATTCATTTTTTGGTATGGGGCTTAATTTTTCTTTTTTTACATGCCCTCTTTTCTTCTTTTTCTTTCTTTGCTTTTGTTTTATCAGATTGGGCTTATGGCCTTTGCTTTGGGTCTCAACCTGGTCCAGTTTTATTTTTTGAAATTTATTTAGGAAATGTTATATACAATGAAGAAAATTCAAACTGATATTTCTACCTGAAATAATGCTTCAGCATCCTGCCATTGACAGGACCTCCAAACAACTTTGTTCCATCCATTTCTTGTAAGAAGAATGCATTATTACCCCTTGAAAAATGAATGATGTATGGACCTTTCCATAGATTATCAAACTTTCCATGCTTTCCTTTGTCCTCTCTTCTAGAATCCCACTTCAGCACTTTGTCTCTAATGTTGAAATCATTTTCTTTGGTCCTTTTGTCAAATATTTTCTTGATATTTTCTTGTACCAGTTGTGTTATGTTGCATACTCCTTCTTTGGACTATTGCAGCTGAATGGTTTGGACTATTCTTCTTTGTATATCATTTTCTTTAGACTGTACTTCTTGAATAAGATTCATTATTGACACTCCTAGAGTTGTTGGGAAGACTGCATCCATCCCATAGACTAGTTGATAGGGTGACATATCAATTGATTTCTTATTTGTCAACCTGTTTTCCCATAGTGCGTGTACCAAATTGTGCCATGAATTCTTATTTTCCTCCAGTAACTTCTTAATGATGTTCACAAAACTCTTATTTAAGGATTTGGCCAAACCATTACCTTGAGGGTAATAATTTGTAGAATGCTCAAAACTAATGTGATATGTGTGGCAAAAATCCACCATTTTCTTTGATTTAAAGGGAGCAGCGTTATCAGTAATGATTTTCCTAGGACAGCCAAATCTAGATAGAATGTTGGTTTCAAGAAATATGATAATTACTGAGTCTATGGCAGTCCTGGAAGGAATGGCTTCTATCCACTTAGTAAAATAGTCAGTTGCAATAAGGATCCATTTGTGTTGGGTAGAGGAGGAAGGGTGGATTTCTCCAATGAAATCTAGACCCCATTGTTGAAAAGGAGCTTCAATAGATATTGGTTGTAATGGCAAAGGTAGAAACTTTATTTTTCCTTCAAAAATTTGGCATTTATGATAGGTAACTACCATTTGTGGATGTCTAGGAAAAGGGTAGGCCAATAGAAACCAACCCTAAGGATCTTATTAACAGTGGTTTTCCAATAGAGGTGGCCTCCACAATCCCCTTCATGAAATTCATGTATAATACTATATGCATCTTCTTTAGGGAAACATTTAAGCAATACACCACCAGAATTTTTCCAATATAATTTTTTTTCCAAAATGCAGAAATTTACAGCTTTTAATTTCAATAATCTGACCTTTGTTTTGGACAAACCAGGAGGAGAATTTAAACTAAAAATCACATACAATATATCTACGTACCAGGGATAGTTTAGGAATGCTTCCTCAATATGTGGAGTCGCTAACTCCTCTTGTTCATCCAGTGAGTGAATCATATTGATGTCTAGTGCTTGAAAATTTGTTTCAACCATTAGTTTGGCCAGTCCTTGTCCTTTGATTAATTTGGTGGGTTTTATTTCTAAATTATATTCCAAGATGACATCAATCCATTTTCCTCTTTTTCCATCAAGATCTTGTGTTACGATGTCTTTAACCACTGTATGAGGCACAAATGCAATGATGTGTGAATGCAGAATGTAGACTCTGAAATCCTTTAGTGCTTTGATTAAGGCAAAATCCTTATTTTCCATGATCTTATATTTTAGAGGTGCATCTCTTAAATCTTGGCTGAAGAATGCTATGGCTGCTCCTGTCCCTTTGTATTTTTCTACAGCAATACAGTAGCAACTATGTGTTCTGATGCAATGGAAAATATAAATAAATCTTTGGTAAAGTCTTGGTTGATCAGAACCAGTTCTTGTGTAAGTGCTTGCTTCACTAAGTTAAAAGATTGTTTTGCTTCCTTGGTCCACTTGACTCCTGACTCTCTTTTGAGCATGTTGGTGATGTTCCTCGGGAGTTCTGCAAGGTTTAGTATAAACCTTCTTAAAAAAATTATCTTTCCAATGAAAGATTGCAGCTCTTGGATATTTCTTGGGTGACTGATTTAAAATTTTCCCTCAATCCTATTAGGGTCAATCTTGATCCCTTATTTGTATATGATGTGTCCTAAAAAATTTCCTTCCTGAAGGCCAAATAAAGATCTCTTTGGATTCAAATACAGACCATACTTTTTTCATTTCTCAAATACCTCTCTCAAATGAGCTAGATTTTATTCATCAGTTTTTGAATAGACTGTGATATCATAAAGATATATCATAATGAAGAAACCTATTTCTTCTTAGAAAGCAATATCCATTGCTCTTTGAAAAGTGTTTCCAGTGTTCATTAACCCAAAAGGAATTTTTACATACATAAAGGTGCCCCAAGGTGTAGTGAAAGTCATTTTGTGTTGATCATCTGTATGCAACAACACCTAATTGTACCCTGAAAAGCCATCTAGCAAAGATATCTATTTGGAGCCTACTACCCTTAGCAATATGTGGTTCATATTTGGTAAAGGGTAGTTGTCTTTTAGGGATGCTTTATTTATATTTCTGAAGTCAATGCAGAGTCTAATCTCCCTTGTCTTCTTCCTCATAGATACAAGATTTGAAACCCATTTTGAGTACCTGAGTGGGACTATTATCCAAGCATCATACATTTTCTTTATCTCTTTCTCAACCAGTGGCATTTAGACAGGATTTATTCTACGCAGCTTCTGTTTAAAGGGTTTTATGGCTTTCTTTGAGTGGAATTTTATGCTAGATGATATCAGTATCATAGGGACTTCAAGTCTTCATAACTCCAGGAAAATACATCAATAAATTCTTTGAATAACTCAATATATTTCTTCTTTATAGGTACTGGAAGTGTGTTTGATATCTTTACCATCTTAGGCTCTTGCTCACTACCCAGATTGCACTCCTCTACATTTGCTTTAGTGGATTCCATTTTTTTCTTTTTAGCAACATCATTGAAATCAAAAATTTATTCTAGAGGGACCAGTCCTCTTGGCAAGGTATTATCTCTGAATTGTAACACCTCAAACTCTTCTTTTTCAGGATCTTCACACATTTCTGTCCTATGTGGGTCTTTCTTTTCTAACATATTTATATCAGCATCATGAGGGGGCTCTTCTCTGTATGTTTGTTCCTCAATAGAGCAATCCTCTTCATGATCAAAGTCTGAATTTGGAATTTCAAACTCATTTTTGGATTGGAGGAAAACTTCAATTTGTTTGTCATCCTAAAAAAATTGCCAATATTTCATATTATCATGGACTAATGGTTTGTATTTAACCTTTACTGTGTATTGTTTGTTAGCATGAGGTAGTTGACAAGTGTTGGCTGCAAATGCAAGTCCGTTGGTAAGGATATTTTGATTTTTTGGGATAGAGGCAAGGTCATATTATTTGAATGTTTTTAGGAAGTCAAGGGAAAAATTCCTGTATGCTCTCAATATAGGATGCTTAGCTGAATATTCTCCCTTAATTTTCCTAATGACTAGCTCAGAATCCTCATGGATAGAGATCCTTTTGGCTTCTAATTTCTTCAGTAATTGTAACCCCAAAAGGAGTGCCTCATATTATACTATATTATTTGTACATTGAAAGTTCAGTTTGTAAGAGTGACCCTCTGTGTGGTTGTTCTTAGTGTTGTGTTACCAAAAACCTGCTCCTGATCCATTTTTTCCACAAGAACCATCAAATCTCATGCTCCAAAGAGGTACAGGTTCAGACTTGTGTTGTTCATTTTCTATTTGGTCTAACTGTTCTTCCTTTTCTTCTTTTTTTCCGGTTGTTTTTTCATTAACTTCTACTTGTTCATTAATGTTTTCATCATTTTAAAGGATAGATGAATCAAGGTCTGAGTGGAAAGAGAGGGGAGTTCTCAGGCTTTTCTTGACTGCTCACCATGTATTTCAAATGATTTTCCCTATACAATCTTCTTGGTTGACTAAATACATGTATGGTAGCATAGGTCATATCCATTTGGAGGGTGCCTTGAAGCTTGGCTCCCCATGACCGTGATAGAATAATGCCATATTCAGGGGGGATGTCATCCACCACAATATCCATTACTAGACTTTTGGTTGTGTTACACAACATTTTTCCATTGTCCCTGCAATCCCCATCTCGCCCATTGTAGGGTCATGTCTGTGATCAATAAGCAGTGTCATGCCTTGCAAAGACCATCATTGCATCCCTTTACATGAGTGTAATATTCCTTCTGTTGGAAATTCCCTGAGAAGAGACTCAAAAACCCTTTTTTTTTTCCTTGGCACGGGTAGTCAGTTATGCCCTCGCGTCGAAGAGGAAGATTAACACTGGGCCCCGCCCCAACTGGCGCTCTGTCCCAGTTTTCCATCCGCACCAAGCTGTTTATGGATTTTTTTTTAAAAAATAGAGGCAGATATTCCACTCCAACCACCTCGAGGATGAGTCATTGGGAGTGGTTGAACTGAAAAACCACAAACTCCCTCCTTTATTTTATGGTTTCCACCTCTTATGGGAACTCCCTAAAGGATATGCCTCCCTCTCACCTTTGCAGGGATCCTAACCTCCTCCTTTTCCTCTTTAAAGGGAAGTTATCTCTCTTTGCACAAGCTAGCTGAACAACTGAAGAGCTGAACTTGGAGAATTAAACATACTATAGCAGAATACTGGAGAGATAGAATAAGAAGGAATTACGTTGAGAGAGCTTGAGTCCATGTCTTTTGAGAGAGCTTGAGCCCATGCCTTCATCCCGTCTAAATTCCCTGATGAGCATCTGAGACGCGCTCTGAATGAACCCCGCTGGAGGAGACTGCGACGTCAAATCATTGGTTGTAACTCTTCCTTCTATCAATACATACACGTGACTATTGTTTGGTTCCCATTTTTTATTATGTTAGATGTTTAATGCAATATGCTTAGCCCTCTTTGACTAGCTAGTAGTTATGAGTGAAATTATTATGTTGTATGTTGTTCTTGTTTTTGTTCTATGTGCAGGTATCCTAGCATGACTGCGAAAGGATTGTGACTTGCCGAGATAGGAGTGAGAGGTCACCACCAATATTACAACGACAACAGCGTCGGACTCCAGGTAGGTCGATCTACCGTGTCCTCTTTTCATTCAATAATTAGGAATCAACACTCTAGCTTGTCTCTTTGTTTATAGACCCACTCTAGGGATAGAGGGATCGTCTCTGTCCACAGAGAGGATTTACCTGCATAACAGGCGGGTATCTGTGCTAAAGTAACACAGAGATCTTTGATTAGGCCTAGAAAATTAACTCTACTGGAGTCAAAAGAGTACAGGTCTTTGTATGTTCTATTTATCTCAAGGCCAAGTTTCTCCATATTTACCTTTGGCATGAGGTTATGAGATGCTCTTGAATCTAGCATGACATTATGAAGGATTTTATCATGAATATTCAAACTAACATAAAATGGGGAGACACATCCTTCTTGGAATTTACCTTCTACTTCAGGCCCAAACAAAAGTTTAGGTTTGTCATTATTCAAATTTACAGTATTAGTATTTTCTCCTATGTTTAGTGCATTAAAAACTTAGGATATATATACATCTTGCACTACCAATTCAGTGAGAGGTATGGAAATATTTATCTTGGCAATTTCATTCTCAATACTAAAAGGTGTTTGTGTTTTTGGCAGATTTGAATCAGTTTTATCAGATATTGTTTTTGCAGCAACGTCAGATTGTTGGTTTGCATTAGGAATATTAGCTGGATTAGTTTTGTTAGGGCTGATAATTAATTTACTAGTGTTTATTTCTAGACTGTTTTTGTTTTTATTTTTGTCAGAACCTTTAACCATTTTATTTGAATTTTCTTTCGTCCTTTTAGGATCATTTTCAGGGACCTTTTTAGCAGAATTTTCAGAACTCTTTCTCTTGGGAATGTCTTGGGCTTTCTTGCTCCTGAGGTAAGATTGTCTATGCACCTCCATGATAGCATTTTTGAATCCTTGTTTATAGTCCTCGGATTCTTGGCATTCTTCTTCAATTTGAGTTGGGGTAAATATTCCTTTCTCTTCCTCAGTGAGGAAACCAATGTCCTCATCATTAACTCCCATTATATTAATTTGACTTTCTTCTGGTTCTTCAATCACCCCCTCATCCTCATCAGCATAGTTTTCTTGGAAAGGAGGCCTGATTTTCTGGTCAGGTCCTCTCTGTTCCCTTTGTCTTATTTGAGGGGGGTTTCTCCTAAAGCTTTAGTTTTTGTTCTAGTTTCTATTCGGAGGAGCTTCTTGGTTTTCTCTGGGGAAATCTCTCTCATTTAGGTTGATTCTCTCCATCATCCTCTCCATGGTTCTAACAAGGTTATAAATCTTAGTATTAGATGTGGAGGCTACATATTCTTCCCTATATGTGACTCTCTTTTCATTTTTCATTCTAGCCCTTTTAGCAATCTGTTGAAGCCTTGAAAATCACTGCAACAACATGGGGGATGACCACCCGGTCCGGACCTTAAAGCAACTCCTTTTCCGTTTGGAATGGTGGTTCCGACTGGTTCAACTAGGTCCAGTTACCTTCTCTCAATCTCCAATGGCTTTAAAATATGACTTTCATTCACCAATGGAAAAGAGACATCAGATCATTCTTCTTGTTGATCAGGCAAGAAAGTGATCCTTAAGCTGATTTAGGGCTTAGCCAATCCACTACTAAAGTTTACCTCTTTGGGAAGAGGGCTTAAGAGAATGTAGAAATTATTCTAAATGAAAACTTATTCTAATATACAAGCAAAATGAACTATCATAATCCTATCTCAATTACGCAGATATAGATCTAACCCAACCAAGAGAAGGTATTTAAAATATTGGGATTGAAATATGTCTTGTTTATAATGAATATCAAGTTAATGAAATAGTTCAATTAACTGACATTATGGATAGCAAAACACATCCTATTGAGACCTTTTAACTGAGATAATCAATCAACAACACTTAGGAAGTAGTTCACAAAATGGTTTTGATCATTTAATCAGTAACTTGAATTATTAAACAATAATATGCAGAAGAAGTTCACAACATATCACTATTTATTCATCCAATATTAAAAGATAGATTTATGAGTAAATAGTTACTCAGAAATCAGAATTCATCACATAAGAGCAGAGATAAATAACAACATAAAATAGAAGAAAATTACCCATACCAACAAAAGTGCACAAATATGTAAGTAAATTGAGACCATTTCTGTTATCATAAAATAAAACCAGCACTTAAAATAATATTATTCGAAATACCAATTTATTGAATCCATTTCTCCAGCTCCGGTCTCTAATAGTCCTTTACAATGCCTAAGCTTCTGCTTTCAAAATCAGAGCTACAATAGTGCAAACTCTGTTCATTATACATAACTCAGGATGTAAAAGAAAAACCTCAATAATCCCCAAATCTGAGATTCCACTCCTCCCACCTACCACTCTAAATCCCTATTACAAAAGTGCTTTTAGAATTCCAGAATTGCAGAAGAGAGCAACCCCCATATTACATTCTGCAATCTGTTATTTATAATATTTGCACAGGAATTCCTGAGAGGAAAGTTTGTTGAGGAGAAATCTGTCCAATTCCATTTTATTTGCTCAAAAATCCCAATCTTTTAATTGTTGGAGCATTCTCATTGATTAAGATATTTTCTTCATATCTCTTCCATTGTTTTCCTGCAAAAAGAAATCAAAATAAATTAAGATGCAACAATAAAATCAAAATACCATTTCTAGCATTAAAACAAATCCAATAAAATTCTATTTAAATAAATAATTGAAAATAAAATATAAACTCTCTATTGATGCCTAGGATGGTTTAATTGGCCAAGGATATTATTGATGAGAGAATCTGCAATTAGAAGAGGCTTAGGACAAATGAAAATGCAGAAAATAACTCAGAGAATTGATTTTGTTTTAGAAATTTGGAGCTTGATCTTCTGCATGATTTTTGATCCAATTAATGACCAAATCTATTAGTGAAACCTCCTCAGAAATGCTCTCCTTGATTTTAGCTTTCCAATGAGCTGTCCTGGGCCTTATTTGGCCAAGTATAACTCAATCTATGAGCCTCCAAAGTTGATGAGTCAAAACTAGCGTAAATCTGGAAATTCTATTGTTGGGCTAAAAATCAGAATTTTAATTAAAAATCTAATCCTGAATTAGTCTCTAATTAATTCTAATTTAATTGTTAATCATAAACGAAACTAATTATTTAATAAACTATTTATTAATTAATATTAATCTAATTTAACTAACCTATAAATATTTATAAACTAATTAATATTAATATAAATAATATTTAAATTTTAATTTAATTAAATTAATTAATTTAATTAATATAATATATTAAATATTAAATATTAAATATTTTAAACTATTAAAAAAAATAAACTAACCTACCACTATCCTACCTCTTCACTCATACGTTAATGTACTTAACCATGAATTTAAATCAATTCAAAATAACCAACGTGAGAATGGCTTTAAATTAAAAGTCATGGTTTGACTTCTTCCCGCATTGCACAAATAGTTTGACTCCATATTGCATCACATAAATGGTTGGGTCGGGTTGTATCAATTGAGGACCTCGATGCGATGGAGCGATCGTATTGAGACTTAAACACATGGTAGTTTATTAAACTTTGGTTAATGCTTGAAGAGCCATCGCATATCGGGGAATGAAGGTCATCGGGTTTTTTAAGATGTGCATGTTATTAGAATTGCGATGGTTGCGATATGTGATGTAATTTTTTGTTTTTTATTTGTATATATATATTTTATATATTAAATTTTATTTTAATTAAATTAATCATATTAATTTAATTAATTCAAAATTTAATATTAAATATCAATTTTTATTTTCGGTTTTATTTTAATGAAATTAGTTATGAAATTATCTAAAATACAGCCACTCCGAAAATAAATAAAAATAATTAAAATAGCATTTTTAACCCAGACTAGATAAATAATGGGACTTCAAAGGAGTACCATTTTCAAACCAGTTGACCAAATGAGGCGTAACAAGTGTCAATGGGAAGCTTATAAAAAATCGATTTTAACAAAGCAATCGAAACAAGAATCCAAAGAAAATGAAAAATTAACAAAAGCGTAGGATAATCAACTAAAATAAAAATCCTAAAGGTGTTTAGCCAAAAATTTTATAAAAAGGGTCCCCATTATTTGAAATGAAGACATCAATAATGGGGGGTTTTGTTTTTATCACAACACAATCATATTTTCTTCTACACTTACGACACCCCTCTTCATATCTTCTAATGTAGGAGGGTCTCTCTCTCTCAGTTGATAAGCCAAATATGGGTCAAAACCATCTGGAAATTTCATTAGGGCTAGACCTTGTGGGGGTTTCATGTGAGGAGGGAAGGTGTTATATATACTATTGAACCTAGTGCAGTAATCTTGGACACTCTCTCCAATCATTCTCTTGATGTTTTCATATTCTAACAAGATTTGGAGAGGATTTTTCTTGACTTCCCATTTATTCAGGAACAGTTGATGAAAAGTAGGGAGGTTATGTATATTATTGGGGGTCGGGCCTTTAAACCACATTCTTGCTTCTCCCCCTAAGCTTTGGGAAAACATTATTATCTTAATAGTTTCATCATCTATCTCTTGTCTATCCAAATAGTCATCCATTCTATCTACATGTTGTTGAGTAGTCGTAGAACTACTTTCATCAAATAGGGGGATTTTGGATTGATAGTCCTGTGGTGGAGGCACTAAAGGAAATGGTAGGACTGATGGGGCATACTAGGCTGCCATGGCTGGTGGTTGGGGAACCCAAGGGGGGTTAAAAAGTGGGGGGTTGATAAAAGGAGGTGGAGGGTTGAATGGAGGAAGGTGAACAGTGGGTGTAGAGACTTCTTCACTAGGATTATGCTTGAAAATGGATGGATCCAAAACTATCTGGGTTATCCAATTATGGGATTTAGTCCTAAACAAGATTTTTCCAAAGTATGAGTCAAATTGGATATCCTGCAATTTTTTAAGGTTTTCAAGAATGGAACTTGCCTTGTGAATAGGCTTTCTAACAGCTGAACTCTCAGATCTAGGAGTTTTCCTTAGGATTTTCTCTGGATTGTCGACTATTGTAGGAGGGTTGGTCAAGATGGGATCTGGTACATTTTCTTTGAGAAGCTAGAACTTAGACCCAAGGTTTAGAGAGGTTGAAATTTTTACAATAGTTGAAATAAACCTAGCTATGAATAAAAATACTTAATTTACATAGTATTTAGACTGGGTTTCTATTTGAGTTTTGATAATATTATGTTTTCTCAATAATTCCCCAGTGGATTCGCTATTATGTTAGCTCCCTATAACTTGTAATATTTTCAAGAAAAAATAGCAGAGAACAACATCAAACCACTTTGGAGTCAAAGACCTAGCCTTTACGGGCTTAGAGAGGTCTATCTCTATATTTATGCTTAATTGATTTAGCTTTATGATTATATTTTCTGATTTTAGACTAGTTATAAAGATTGGGGTTATTTGTTTGATTGTTTGTTTGGTTAGATAGATAGAAAATGTGGGAAGCTTAATCCATTTGGATATGGAGTCATAAAAGGTTGAGTTGTACATAAAATTTTCAAGGGTTTTCACAGGGAAAGCTAACTATATCAAATGGGTCTCTTTGGAAAGATGAATATGAGATGGAAGAAAACTTGTGAGTTCAGTAAGGCTAAAGGGAAATTAAGAATCCTTTAACTATACTTCAACATAGATGCAGAGCAGACAGTCTCTGAATTCTGCATTCATGTCTTTTAAAAAAAACACTTAAGATAACAGTTTAGTGAAATTAAAGATCAATTAAAAATTCTTTAACTAAACTTCAGAGAAATCCTTAAGATAATAGTTTAGTAAAAATAAAGAGCATTTAAGAATTCCTTAGTTTATACTTCACAAAGAAAACCTTAAGACAACGGTACAGTAATACTAGGGAGCATTTAAGAATTCTTTAGTTACACTTTCAAAGGAAAACATTAAGATAATAGTGACAGACAGAGTTAAGGTTCTCGAACAACATATCTCAATCTAAATTTTTTGTTCTATCATCAGAGAAATTGATGTACAATATGGAAAACAAAGGGAAAACATTAGCATAAAATGGATAACATCACCATTAACATAGCTCAAGGATCTTGTTAGAGTGCTACTGATGTCCAACTCAAAAAACAGTTATAGTGCTCCAATGGAATAGTCTTAGCAACTCATAGTCTAAACAAAGTCTAGCTAACCAACCAACAACCAACAAACAATGATAATGAGAATACACGCAGTATTTAACTGCAACTGAAGAGGTTGCCCTAATATAGGGTGACAAGTTGTATTTACTATAGAGTAAATGAATTTTTTACAATTGAGACCATGCAAGGCCCAAACCAAAATATCTCTGGTAGACTTACTGTAATAATAAATTTCAAATTAACTCCTGAGCTAACTTTAAAATATCTTTGACCAACTGCCTGCATAATTAACTTTTTTAATAACTTCCGAACTGATGCTAAAATATCTCTAACTATAATATTGACTTTAGTAGCTTTTATTAAATCAAAATTTAGGTTGGAGGTGGCCTAAGGTGGCCTAAGGTGGGTTGAGAAGAGGTAAATGCTAACTTGACATCTGGCTTGGTTTTCCTCATTGATTTTTTCTCTGATTTGTCTTTTAACTTCAAACTATCTTCATCTGTATATGTTTTACTCTGTCCTTTTATCTCCCTTTGTGGTTACTTGTAATTTTCTTCTTTACCTTATTGTTTTATCTTCCTTTTATCTTTCTACACCTTTAACCCTGTCTTTCATCTTTAACCTTTGACTAATCATTTTATTTCTTTTTCCTTTCACTGTCACAGTAAATCTTCTATTTTGAATAATTTTTTTTTTGTTGGAGTGAAAGTATGATCCTTGATAATCATTGTTGTATTTGTTTATGTTCCATTACTGCTTTTATTTATCCTTCTGCTCGTAACCTTCTGGTGAATAAGGCCTTTAAACTGAAATCCTGAGGGACTCGAATAATAATTTTTGGAACTAGCATCGATAATCGTTTGCCCCGTTCTTCTGATATGTGGATTACCTACAAAATAAAAAAAGTTGTTAACAAAACGGGACTCCGCAGGGAGGTGGGAAATGGTGGCCTATCACATGGTGCACGGAAAACAGGTTGCTCACATGGGCATGGTGGGTCGGTGGTTTCATTATATGCGAGGAGGTGGTTTCATGGTTTATCACACGGTGCAAGAATGGTTTGAGGGGATGCGATGAAGTGAGGTGGTGACGTCTGGAGGATGGGAGGGTTGCAAAACTGCCCATTTCTCAACCCCCTGAAGGTTTTAAATGATGGTAGGTTGGGGTTGCGAAAAATATCAGGGGCCATCGGATCAAGGGGTGGAGATCAGATGGTGGCCGAATGATGGTTCGATCACGAGTTGATTTGATAGGTGGGGTCAAGTTTTAAATTAAAATGGAGGGTTTTAAACACTAGCGCAGGGTTTTTAATATAGTGGGGGCCTAGGGATATAACGGAGCCAAGGCATTTAATATAGGGTGGGGCCAGGGTTATATTAAAGCGGGGGGGAGGGGGTATGAGTCGGGCTTTAACATAATAGGGGTAGGGTTTTTTTTAAATAAACAGGGTCTATATAAAGCAGGACCCAATAGGGTAAAATTTATTTTAAAAAAATGTAAAAGTGGTTTTTACATTGTTTTTAATGAAAGAAGGGGAATGAGTGAAGCGAGAAAGTATTTTAGCAATGGGAATAGGGTTTTAGGGGTAAAAAAGGGATTTCATAGCATGGGAGTGTCATAAAAGGTAAAATGAAAGGTAATGTAGAGTTTAAATGAAATAATGAAGGTAATGAGATTTGGTTTTCCATCATACTTAATCAGAAAAATTTTCCTCTTTCAACTGAAATCAAATGGTAGATGGACTTATTTGACCCCTTTATCATCCAGAATCTCCTTTCCTTTCTGAAAATAAATTATAGTCATGGAATATTATTTTGAGCATGAAAAATATAAGGAATATGTAGCCATCTTGTGATACTGTAAAAATATAGGAGTCTAACATTACCCACTCATCCTTGAGAAATAATTTCCATGAAATTTTTGGGAGGTTTACCAAAAACCAGGAAGGGCCATGACTACTTATTCGTGGAAATTGACAAGTTTAGCAAGATGTGTGTTCTAATGCCTTAGAAAAATGCCATCATTGGGAAATAAGCAGAAAACTTGATTGTTGGACAAGTCTGGGTGCACTTTGGGATACCAAGGAGCATAGTTTCAAACATGGATACAGATTTTTCACTACATTTTGGACTACATTATTGGAGAATATGGACATGAAGTTGAATAGATATACAACATTCCATCCACAAACATATGGAAAGATAAAAGTAGTCAATAGGAATTTGGTACAACTTATGAGGGGATACAACTAGAATCATCTGAAGACCTGGGATGGAAATATGGTATATATACAACATTCATACAAAAAATTAGACCGCACTTCAAACAGGAAAGTCCCAATTTGAAACATTTATTGATATTTTCCACCTTCACCTTTGGATATTGCATATGGGTAGTAAGGAGGAGTGAGGGAAGATCTTACAGGATATGCCTTAAGGGTTGGAAAATTTGTAAAGAAGATCAATAAGATCCATGTACATGTACAAGAGACATTACATAAGTCACAGGAGAAGTCTAAGGTTGGGCATGATCATCATAGAAAAGAGAAATTGTTCAAGGTGGGAGATAGAGTATGGCTACAATTGAATAAGGAGAGGTTGCAGGGGCCTGGTAATAAAATCAAGTCTCTGAGGTATGGTCTCTTTGAGATGCTAGAAAAGGTGGGTGATAATGCATATCAGCTCAATTTACCACCATATATGCACATTTACTTAGTTGTGAATGTAGATAATATGAAACTCTATGAGTCATCCATGCTAGCTGAGGAAGAGGAACATGCCCTCCCTTCTATGGAGCATTTGGCGACAGATTCTTAGGAAGAGTTGACAAAAGATAAAATTTTGTAGAAGAGTTCCAAAAATACTAGATAGGGGCAGCATGACCTTTGGGAGATTGGGTTGAAAGGACAAGTTTCAGGCATACCTAAATGGTACACCAAAGAGAAGTTGGAGGGAAACTTTCCTCACCTCAATAAATAAAATATTTTTGGGACCAAAAGTCTCCAAAAATGGGATTTTTTTATCCAAATTGGATCATTATATTGTCTATCATCCATCTCAATGCTTTTAGAGTGAAAAAATTGGATGAATCAATTCACAGGACCATTTTTACCAGTGGGACCAAGTTTGGTAAAATAGGGTCTCAAACCTTCTGGGAGCATTTTGAGGCATCAAATGAATTTTTTGGGGGGTAAAACTTTTATTATTTAATGTGGAATATTTTCATGATATGCTATGTACATATATTTTTCTAACAACACAAGAATCATGTCAATTGGAGTCTGTATGTGAAAGTTATGCCCCTTAGAAGTTGACCTTCCTAATTTCACCACCATTGTTTAAGAGGATGCCACATCAGCCACGATTATTCATGGAAAAGGGACTAGCCACGTGATTATGATGTAGAAAACTCTAGAAGAATGTACATTGTAACTTTGGTTAAGATTTGAGTAGTCAAACCTAACCACTAATAGACTATCGGGTTGTGTTATGACTGGGCCACTAGAAGGAAAAGGGATTCCATTTTTTCAAGTGTATGTGTTCCATAGTTGAGAAAAAATAACAAGGAGGGATAGGAGGTAGAGCACACAGAGAGTATTTTTTCACTACAGCAACCCATGAACCACATTCCATACTTCTTTGTACTCGCAATCATATTTCGAAAAAGAGAAAAAGAGTGAAGCGGCCTCACGTTCCAACTGGATTTTTCTCGCAAAAAGGTTTCCTATAGGACATCTTGTGTTATATGTGTGTGTGAGATTTTATATTATTTTTCTCTATTTTCTGCATAATTTTCATTCACATGCATGCATTATCAATAGTATATCTATAGGTCCGTAAATCTAATAAAATTATAATATTGTAGAATTTCATATTTTTAGTATAATATTATCAGATCTGGTGTGACAAATGGTCCAGTTGAATATCCACGGTAGTTTGCGGATAAATTTGTTTGAATACTTGCATTAAGAGATGGATTAATGTCAACTATACTAAAGAATTATTTAAAAAAATATGCATGATATATTCAAATAATTATTCTTGGACAGGGTACCCATAGATTGAAGTTTTTGTAAAAGAATCTGCATTTTGAGGAGCGAAGCGCGCTACACGTAGTTACGATAGAGTCTTAGGGGATTTTGGGTGGGTCAAATTCCCTTATTTTTTAAAAGGATGGGAATGTTTTGAATACTTAGAGCTATGCCCATGGTGTTTGGACCATGGTATTGTAAAAGAAAAAGACTATATAACGAGTCTAGGGACATCTATTGAAGTAAGGTTGTATTGAGTATGTATTCTATGTTTTGTGCAAAAGGGAAGGCTCCTACAACTAAGTGCATGGAGGCCTTATAAATTCTGCAGCTAAGTGACATACCCCTGTAGTTGAGTGCGCAGAGCGGAAAGTGTTGTATTAATAAGATATGAAGTAATAAAAGAAGACCTTGAAGACAGATATGTGTTCTTTACTTATATGTTTGCTTTATATTTATTTTGATGTTATATGTGCCAAGTTAGGGTTTTTATCTATGTTTTCATCGTGAAGTTTGGGTTATGGTTTCTTATGTTGATTAATGCATGTTAAAGTATAATCGCACAGTCTAAAATCTAGTTAACTAGAACTATTGAACAATTACTGTGTAGTTATCATATTTGTCCTGCGAAGCTCCAATAAGTGTTAAAGAGAAGATAAGCCCTAAAGACACACTCCATAGTCCCTCTGGATGCAAAAACTTAGTTCTAGCACCCCCTAATATTACAGTGGGTGAGACTTCAGTTTGCGCAGCGGATTGTTGCTGAAAGGGCCAGTAATAGTGGGTTTTATTGGTTCGTGCAGCCATATATGAACTTGCTTCTAGGCCCCATTAAGCCAAAAATTTATTTTTTTGCCAGGACCAGGATCTAATTGAGGGATATGTGGATGTGGCATCCGTCCAGAAAAGAGATTCAAGATTGGGTAGATCTGAAGGAGCATGAAATTGCAGCATAAGAAAACAGAAATCGACTCCTATCAACTGAGCAATGGTTATAGAAATATATTTTCACAAATCAGCATGAGATATTTTTCTCATCATTCGCTAAAGAGTCGCATGAGTGGTTATCAAGACTAGTTGAGAAAAATACATGCTTCAAGGATGATAACCCTACCGCATGGACTCCAAAGTTGATCAAGAAATTGAAGGAAACTGATAATAAGATTGCAAGGGTTGTTGATTATTAGATCGATAGAATTCTTGGAGACTTCATTACTGAGTTAATGATCGATACATTTGTGCCCTACAAAGAAGCCAAGTGCAGGTTTTTCAAAGGCCCGCGAGGTAAGTACTTAAACTCATTGAAGCTTTGGATTAATATGATATTGTGTAAAAAGGGTGTGCTGTGAATGCAATCTGATTGATGTTTGGAGGAATAAAAATTGGAACTACACGACGTATTAAGAGATTTAGGGTAGATTGTGATAATGACATTGAGACTGAGTACAGTCCATTGTTTGGATCTGAAATTGAAGAAGGAGAAAGCAACCTTGCGACCCCTAGAAGTGTGTTGATAGAATTTGGAGATCATCAGGGAACCAATGGGATTCCCCAACCCTCCACTCTCATCACAACCCATCCCCATATTTTTCCTCCACCTCCACCTCCACCTCCACCTCTACCTCCACATCCACCCCCCCCCCTTGTTTAACATGACTCAGACATCGAATATGCCTGTGTTTAAAGGCCTAGGATCAGACAATACCACAATTTTGGTTTGTTGCAGAATCAGTATGGATATCACAAAACATCACTTATGAGAATATCAAGAAAGTGTAGTTGGTTACATCATTGCAGGACAAAGCCTTGTCTTGGTATATGAGGTACTCTACGACAAACCAGAATTCCACGTTGGACCATAAAATAAATTCATTGAATCTTGAATTTAGGAAGTTGAAATCGTAGTCACAATGTATTACGAAGGTCAAAGAGATTAACCAATTAGTCATTGAAACTGTGGGGGAAGTATATCAAATGTTCAAGATGGTGCTAGGTCAAATCATCTTCGATATCCTTGATGAATAGCAGAAGGAGTGGTTTATAGTTGCGTTATTACCACATCTTAGATTACCATTTTCACAACAAAAGATTGCAACCCAAGCTTAAGCATTGGAGATTGCGATGAAATTAGAAGCTTCGCCAATAACGGATACCAACAGAGGGGTTTAGCAGATCCAGATCCATTTGGTAAGCTTACATATGGGACTTTGGGACTTGAAGAAGGGAAAAGAGGTTCATTCTGAAATACGTTCAGAATTTTGGTGCATAAAGTGAAAACCAGAGGGCCACTATAAGGATCAGTGTCTTGTTTTTAAAGAGTACTCGGGCCCTGGGATGTTAAGTCCAATGAAGTCTGGGCCAAGTGTTGGACCAAGTATAAGACCAAATGTCTGGTGTAGGCTATGTCAGGTTGAAAGATAGCACTCCACAGACTACTTTCATTTGTTGCAGAAGTATATCCAGCCACCAAAGCAATTGTTCTGCAAATTTTATAGCTTTGTGGAACATGATGAAAGGAATTGTCGAAGTTATGATCTAAAAATGCAACATAATCCTGGGGTGTACACAATGCAAGTCGAAGGTCGTGAAGATCCAAATTTTCCCACAGTGAACATAGGCTTACAAGGCTGAGGGCATGGCCAAGGAGTAGGTCCCGAATGAGGTCACGGATAGATCATATGTTATAATTACAGTCAAACTGGACATTTCACCAAGGATTGTCAGAATCCTGCTGCAGTATCTTGTAAGTATTTTATAGCATTCGATCATGAAATAGAATATTGTCCTACATTATTGGCTAAAATGTAAGAAAATTGCAATCAACAGCCTACCCAAAACATACAGATGATGAGATTTGAACCGTGCGAAGAATATCTAAGTGTCAATATAGTGACACGAAGCGGTATAAACACTACAGAAGACAAAGCGGAAGGAAATAAGCATATGGAGGATACATGGGTCCAGAAAGTTAAAGAAAATAATAATGGGTTCGATGTATAGTATGAAAAAGAAACCTTCATGGAAGAGAAGAATAATTTTATCGATCCTGGAGCTTTGACATCAACATCGCAAAGACAGTTGATTCCGTAGAAGGAATAAACCCAAGGATTTTACTAAAATAGAGGAATTTGATCCATCTGTTTTGAAGTCCTTTTTGAAAACATGTATGAAGTTGTTAAGGGATAAAAAAGTTGTGGAAGGATTGCAGGAGTTGATTAACAACTATGCTGGCAAAGAAGATCCACAACCTGAACAACGCACAGTGAATAAGGTATACAAAAATAAGAAGAGAACCGACAGAGAAATGTGATTAATTACGCAGATAGGAGATTATGAAATGGACCAAGTCATTCTTAATATAGGATTAGATGAAATTTTTTTCCAAAGCAGACATGGGAATGAATGGGGCGACCAAAGCTGTAGTTGTAGTCGATTCAGCTAAGAATGGCCAATCAACAGAAAAATATTCCTATGGATCGATTGCATGGCGTTGTGGTAGACATTGATGGTGCAAGTAAGTTATCAGACTTCGAAGTTATTGAGATTGTTGATGATAAAATTTTGTATCTTGCTTTGCTTGGATTCGATTTGGCTTATGATATGGAGGCCATAATTAAGATAAAGAAAAGGAAGATGGTGTTTGAAAAAAATGGTACCAGGGTCATTGTCCCTTTGAACCCCTCTGAAGATGTGTGATAATATAGAACCAATTCAGAATGAATATGGTGATAAAAAAAACATCTATAATATCACTACGCAGGATGAAGATTGAATCAATCTTACCATTGATGAAAGGATAAGTTGGGATCTTGATTACACTCCAACGAAGAATTAGAGAATTGGAAAAACCGATTACACGAAGTTTCTACTAAGTGGTGTAATAGAATTACCAAATCACTTTGTTGTGTCACATCAGAGGTGCGTGAATTTCCCTATTATGATGGTGCTAGGGATGTTATCTTATTTCTTCATGAGTTTGAGAAGAATGTTCTCAAAGAACAAAGATATGAAGCTTTGGACTTTTCTTTGAGGTCCACCCCAACCAAGTGGTGGGGCGTGCACAGAGAACACCTAGGAGGATGGAAGCAATATTGAAGATTGAAGGGGCTCAGGTTTTTTTTATGAGAACACTAGGATCACAGAAAAGTGCAATGGTAAGGATGATCCTCGCAAACATTTATCTCACTGGACTAAGGCTTGGGGTGAAGAACCTCAACCTGAATGGGTCTACATATTCTTCCACATCTTGGATATAATACCTTAGAAGTGGTATCTTGAAACCGAGTTGTGCCATGGCACCATAGATAGGTACGAGATGACTGGAGGTTTATTATTAACCTAAGCTTTTCATATGGTTTGGATTGTATTAATGATGCTCTTCAGGAAGTCAAAATAGTAATATTCTAAATAACCATTGAGCCAACATCTTTGGTACAGCCTAACTAGGCTTCACATTTGGAACTAGAATAAGAATGTTACAATGTGACTACAGAAGAAGACGAGGAGGATCTTCGCAATGTCAATATTCATTAATTAGAAGGACAATGTGAGGTTTCAAGTCATGAAGTACGGATGCTTGACATAGCATAGCCTATAAATACTCATCAAGTAAACATAGGCTCAGAAGCGAAGCCCATGTTCGCAAATAACGAAGATTACTGGGACAATGACACGATGAGCAAGGTCACTGAATTGTTGCATGAGTACTAGGAGTTTTTTTCGATGAATTTCAATGAGATAAAATACATTGTAGGAGATTTGGGAGCTATGTGAATTACCTTGAAACTAGATGTGAATCCGATTAAGCAGTGACCATATCGGTTGAACCCAAAATATAAAGAGAAAGTAAAGGAGGAACTATACAAGATGCTCAATGTTGGCATTATTGAACCAGTAGAAGAATCCAAGTGGGTTAGCTCTATGGTAGTCTAGGAGAAAAATACCAAGGGAAAGATAAGGATTTGTGTCAATCTCAGAAAGTTGAACGATGCATGTGTGCATGCCTTTTTCCAACACCATTCACTGATGAGGTTTTGGAAAATGTTGGATGGCAGGAAGCCTACTCCTTTACAGATGGGTTCTCAGGATACCATCTGATCAGGATCACACCGGAAGATAAGAGCAAGACCACCTTTGTGATTGAATGGGGCTCATTTTAGTACGTATTCATGTTGTTTCAATTGAAGAATGCGGTGGAAATATTTTTCAGATTCATAGTCGCTGTGTTTAAAGAATATATCCAAAAATTCTTGGAGGTGTATTTTGATGATTGGATTGTCTTCAGGTTGCTAAAGAACCATGTGTCTAGTCTCCGCTTGATGTTGGATACCTGGAGGAAGTATCAAATCTCCTTGAAATTGAAGAAATTTATTTTTTGTGTACCATTTGGTATATTAATAGGGCACATTGTTTGCAAATAGGGATTGATGGTAGACCCTGCAAATATCATTATGATCATAAATTTGGAGCCACCAATGAATGTGAAGAAGCTACCCATGACACTTGGACATACAAGTTATTATAGAAATTTCATAAAGGCCTACGTGCATATCATTGTGCTGATGGAAAAACTCTTGAATAAGGAAGGCAAGTTTTACTGGGATGATGATTTTCAGAAGAGCCCCGATGTGCTGAAAGAAAATATGGTCACTGCACCAATTTTAGTTTTTCCATATTGGAAGAAGGAGTTCCATGTACATGTCGATGTGTCTTGCATAGCTTTGGGAGTTTTCTTAGCGTAGCCATGAGAAGGCGATCTAGATCACCTTGTCGCTTTCGCGAGCCGGAAGTTGACTAAGGAAAAAAGGAATTACTCTACAATAGAGTGCGAAGGGTTAGCGATGGTATATGCACTACAAAAATCTAGACATTATTTATTAAGCATGCACTTAAAAATGTTCACCGATAATTCTGCGTTGAAATACTTGGTGAACAATCCTATGTTGAGGGGGGGAATTTGTAGATGACTATTACTATTCCAGGAATATGATTTTGAAGTAATATTCAAACCAGAACGTTTGAATGTTGGGTCTAATGATTTGTTTAGGATCATGACAGGAAAAGAGTCAACAAATATTGAGGAAGGATTTCCTGATGCGAAATTTTTCATGATTCAGGTTGCATATGAGAATTTTGTAGATATCATTCAGTTTCTGACTACAAGAGTTGCACCTGCAGAGTATATTACGCAGCAGAAGAAAGAACTAGTAGTTAAAGCAACATATTTTTCTCTCAATGTGGGAAATTTATACAAGATGGGGGCCGATGAGATACTGCAAAGATATGCCCCTGAGAACAAGAGACACAGCATTTTGGTTCAAGTGAATGGCAGAGTTGCAGGAGGGAATTACGCACGTAAAGCCATCGCGTAGAACATTCTAAGGGTCATACTATGGTGTCCCACAGTGCATAAGGATTCGAAGGAGTATTGCAATGCTTGTGATGTGTGTGAGAGTACCAGGAAACCGTCATGAAGGGATGAAATGGTGTTACATCCTCAAGTCGCTTTACAGACATTTGATAAATGGGCGATTGACTTTGTGTGACAAATTGATCCCCCAAGGAAGAAAATAGGTGCACAGAAAAATATGAATTCAGACAGGTCTGTCGGCCTAGAATTGTTGGTCCTCAGTGAGGGGGACTTCAATGAGATTGGTGACATTTTTTGACATGTCACCAAGCATCTATGGGGAAATATTGAGGACTAATACAAGATAATATTGGTAGAGGTCCATAAGTGCCTCAAGGAATTACAGGTTCAGACGAGCGTAGTGTAAGCAAGCGTGATGCAAGCGAGCATGGCCCAAGTGAGCGGGGAACCAGCAGGTGCAAGTATAGCAGGGAAAGAGCTAGCCATCATGACTAATATGCGTGCTAAGAAAATCCCTGCAGGTACCCTAAAATTTGATACTGCTAAGAATTAGGCGCAGACATCGCAATGGAAAAACACCAAACTAAACCTTGTTGCGCTCCCTTTAAAGGTGTTGCACGAGTTCCACTAGGGCGTCATAGAAGAGAATCATATCCGCAAGAAACACACCTTGTTGATTATCTAGGATGTTAAGAGAGAATGAAAGAAAATGGCTAAGGAAAAGTAGCAGGTTGTGCAAGAATGAGATGGGGAAGTTGCACATATACAGAAGTTGGAGGCAGCCATAACCAAAGTTTGCAGCAAACTACCTGATCTATAGATTCAGGTCGAGGTAGCACCAAAGGAAAAAGTCTAAAATATCATGATGGCAGTAAAATACTCCAAGGCCAAAGTCGACAAGGTATGACTTGAGCTGCAGATCAATATCATTGAGTTGCAGTTTCAATTACAGCTCGCTACTCCACTAAAATTCTGGGATTAGCACATAGCAGAGATTAAGGCTACCACTGCCAATATTGAATCCACAGTCCATGAGTGCATTCAAGTCTTTGAAGACATTATGGACGTGTGGGACTCACTAAAGGAGGACCCTCATGTGCATAATATTGAAGAGAAAATCTGTGATAAATTAGAACAAATGGACCATATTAAGGTTATAGTGAAGACTCTAGTACCGGTACAACGGTATACCTGTCTCCAAGAAGGTAAATGTTTGCAGGGATAAATTGATGAGATGCACAGAAAGGAACATATTATCATAGCTAGAAAGTAGCCATGGGAATCTAAAGCTAGTCAGATATCATAGATTATGGAGAAACAGCTGAAATTATTGCACCAGACGCAGAAGGAAATTGCTCAGAAGATAATCAGGCTAGCCATAGAGAATTTGCTGACCAAAGTATGAGAAGTCGAGAAGCAGTGCGCCGAGACAGTTCCACCACAGAAGGATGCAGTGTGTAGCATTAAAGCAAAGATTGAGGGCGCACCAGAAGAGTTACTCGAGACAAGTCACATCTTTATTTTGGGGGCCTATTGGATAGGGTACCCCTAGATCAAACTTTTTTTAAAAGAATCCACATTTTTAGGAGTGAACTGCATTGCATGCAGTTATGATAGAGTCTTAGGGGCTTTGGGTAAGTTCAAAGTCCTTTTTTTTTAAAAGGATGGAAATTTTTTGAATACTAATATATCCACACATGGTTTCCAGATGACGGTATTGTAAAAGAAAAATACTATATAAGGAGTCTAGGGTCATCTATTGAAGGAAGTCCTATGTCATGGAATGCATTTGGATGTAATGTTGTATTGAGTCTATATTCTTTGTTTTAAGCAAAAGGGAAGGCTCCTGCAACTAAGTGTGTGGGGACCTTAGAAATTTTGTAGCTGAGTGTGCATAGCCCTGCAACTGAGTGAGAAGGGCAGAAAGTGTTGTATTAAGAAGATCAGAAGTAATAAAAGAATATCTTGAAGACAAATCTTTGTTCTTTACTTATATTTTTTCTTTATCTGTATTTTGATGTTATCTCTGCCAAGATATGTTTTTATCTATGTTTTCATCGTGAATTCTATTTTATGGTTTCTTATGTTGATTAATGCATGTTAAAGTAGAATCGCACAGTTTGAAAGCTAGTTAACTAGAATAATTGAATAGTTATTGCGTAGTTAGCATATTTGTCCTACAAAGCTCTGATAAGTGTTAAAGAGAAGATAAGCCCTAAATCCACACTCCGTAGTCCCTTTGGATGCATAAGCCTGGTTCTATCATCCCCTAATATTACCTCGTGTGAGACTTCGGTCTGCGCAGCAAATCGTTGCCAAAAGGGACGGTAATTATGGGTTTTTTTGGTTCGCGCAGGCATGTCTGAACCTGGGTCTAGGCCCCATTAAGCCAAAAATTATATATTATTAAAGTGCAATATTGGAATTTTACATAACACAAAAATGTATTAGTTAGGGGACATCATGAATTGGCTATACAAGTATTCCATGAATTGAACTTTCCTCTACCTTATTAGTTTATAGATGTCATACATAGTGATATTAGCCCATAACTTTAGTAACTCATCGATAAGAGACTCGATATATACATTGATATCTTTAACTTGTTACTTACCTAGTAATTATTTGAAGTTACATATAATTAATACCATGATATGTATGTATATAATTAAATAAACAATTTAAGATATTATGCAACAAACAAAAAAAATGAAAATGTTACATTCAAAAAAGTAATGTAAAAAAATACTTGGAACAACCATTATCAACATTATATGCTCCCTCTTTATTGACATCCAAGGAGGAAGGTTATTGTTGATAACAAAAATTTTCCACACTGAGTAAATAGACATGTTCTCTCCAAATGGATTAACATAAGGTCAATTGTCAATGAAAGCCTAACATTACAAGGCTCATTCTTAAAATGTCTTCATTTTTCCTCAATTTCCCTAGATGCATAACCATCTACAAGAATTTGAATAACACCATTGTTAACACTGGAAAATTGTATAGCAAAAGATGACATTAATTAATGTCAAGCCAAAGGATTTACAAGGCAGGAAGACATTATGGAATCAAGAAAGTATTTAAAATCTCTAAGGTTTTGAGAAAATCAAATTTGAACTAGCCATAAAATGTTATTTGCGTGCATTATCCTTCAAGAAGAGCACCTTCTGTGCACCTTTTTTCCTGATAAGCGTGCTTTCCTAAAAGTGGCAAAATGTCGCTTTCTGGGACCACACAAAGCAAAGGAAAATTACTCCTTATATGAAGCTTCTTATAAAGGACAGCCACCAGTGCCTCCTTAGACACTATGTGAACACACAAAGGAATATTTGGAGCACAAAATAGAATCATACCTCTCCCTTGGGTCACCATCCACCATGTACCAAGGGAGGGAAGGAGGATTTGAAATCCCCTATATAAAGCCACCATGAGATGAAGAATGGGTGATCACATTGTTATGCTGGCCAGAATTGCCCAATAAATACCAACAGTGTGTGACCCGGAGGTGGAGATAGAGGGGACTTGATTGTTGGCCATCCAACAATCTTAGTCCATCACAGCAGAGAGAGAGGGAGCTTGCACCAAGGCGAGCTTGGAAAACAACATCCTTGCATCGGGACCTAGAACCATTGTCTAGGGGACCTTTGGCAAGTGGGTAAAATTTCTTCTTTGTATCAAACGTTTAATAAGAAGGGGCCTAGAGCCACTATTTTAACTATTATCATTTTACTCTCTTCAATAGCTTCTGTATATTTTTGTTTTAGTTTTAGTTTAATTTGAGTATACATTTGCATGCTTTTTCCTCTAGATTGTATGCTTTTGAACTCCACCACTTTCTGCCTGTTACCTAGAGTTTAAAGGGCCGAACCACACCCTTTAAACTGGTGTGATTTCGTACATTCGTGCACAAAATCCACCACAACATAATTGGCGACTCCACTAACGTTTTACAAGTTTATGTGGTTGTGCCTTCTTTTGAAGGAGACCTTTGTCTATGCTGGAGAGTGGAGCTGATAGTCCTCTGATCTATCTTGCAATCCCTAGATTCACTTTGAGTGACTGACTAGAGAAGAGCAACTCCTAACTTTTTAACTTGTAGGACTTTTCACGTGTTTTTTCCTCACAGACACACAGGGTGTGCGTTCAGTGCTGACCTGTGCACAGGAAAGCGCACCTATCAAGGCTTTTTCCGCGCAATTTACAAAATGAGATTTCTCTCCAAATATTATGTTTATTTCTTCTTGTAAGGTGCTTGGAAGCCCCTAATGTATCTGCCAGCACTTGTTGTGATACCCCACAGCTTGTTAGAACTCACTTCTAGCTACTTTCTGTAGGCTTAGAGTTAGTTTTTTATTCAAGTTGATTTTTGCAAAATTTTCACATATTTTAAGTAGGGGGGAAATTAACTTGCGTTCTGAACAATTTATGTTTTGAAAATTTTTGGTATTCACACCTAGACAACTAGTCCAAGTAAGTGGCCCAAGAGCACGCATGCATAGCTATTTTTCTTTCCTTTAGTGTAGAAATTGTTTAGTTTAGTTCAATTTTTGCATTAGGAATTGTGGGACTAGGATCGAATTGTCTATACAAGAGAAAGTAATCTCTGCTACCTTTTCACCCTCCGGTGATCCTAGGTAAGAATATGAATGCTCTATATTCAAAATTCGCCATCTCCATTTAGTTAATCACATAGAATAACTAGGAAAATTTGAAAGCGGCCCATTATCCGCACATGTTTTCCATTTGAGCCAGGAACAATACAACATAGTTTAAATAGGGTTTTTTTTGTAAAGGATCACCAATATCCACACATTCAAACTATGTGCTTGTTCACCTTACACTCACACACACTCACCCACTAAGCAAATAAAGACACGTAAAACTAACTTAACCAAACTCACTAAATTCTCCCCACAGGGGCCACAGAAGAATTTATAGTTTAAGTTAGGATCAAGGGGGTAGGAATCCAATAAGTTGCCTTGATCATAATTCATATTGAAACATAGAAGTTGTGTATTTAGGAAGCTTCAAATCCACCTATCATCCCATGGAAAAGAAAACCCGAGCGCGACAGAGACCCGATTCAGAGGGGGTTAGGCTTAGGCACAATGCGTGCAGTATCAGTTGGGGCTACCTGACCCGGCTGATACTCGGTACTGTTAGCTGACTACCAAGAAGCCCAAGACTCAAACGCTCATGTGGTATGGTGATTCTTAGTGGCCAAAAACTAGGGCATCCTTTACCCTATAGGTGATGGTGCAGGCAAGCACCAAACTCTCTACCCTTACCTTGGTGGATTCTCTTCGGCTGACTAGGGGCGTCACTAGCTCTTACGGGACGTTGTGCCAGCACTTACAAGAAATCAAGTCCCAGTTAATTTTGAGTGTGTGAAGACGTAATAGGTCTTCTAGGATTTTGAGTATCATATGCAAACAAACAAAAAACACTTTTTTGCTTGATTGATCGCATAGATTAATTTAAAGGGAAAATTTATTTTATTTTCGCTTTGTTTCATGTATGTGGCCATAATTTTTCTTTGATCATAGACTCTGTCCTCTCAAATTTTTCCAAAACCTAACCTGGTCGACACCCAAATGGTCCTAATAGAACCTCATTGATCCAGGCGTCTTTTGGACCTCCCCCCATTACCGGGAGGGGTTCCAGGTCTTTCGCCATTTATGTGCCAAAGACGGAACACTGCCGCCATCATTGGTTCATCCTTCATTGGAGTAGCCATAGTTGGTATCCCTAGCCGATCTCTCAAAACCACACCACACACCACTCCCCCCTCGACCCCTAGGGGACAAAGGAGTGTGTCCCATTCAGGAAGCCAACTGAATACGCAGCAGGGTACGTCACAGAGTAACCCTCGTTCTAACTAGAACTCTGTGTCTTCACACATTGCAATGGCGTCAACCTCCCAGTCACCTTTCTTAGCTTCATTGAATCTACCTGATTTAACCAAGCTAACGAATGACCCCATCGTACACAATCCGTCATGGCCTCTCATGCCCACGAAGCTTCCTTCGGATATACCAAAATCCAAAGGCAAGCAAGCGGAAGACCTAAGTAATCATGTAATGACCTTTCACCTGTGGTGCTCACCGAACAGTATCATCGACGACACTATTCGATTAAGGATATTTCAATGCACTCTTACAGGAGTAGCCACGAAGTGGTACGTGGAGCAACCTCCTGCTTCACATGGAACATTTATTGCCCTTGCTACCGCATTCCTCACACATTTTCAGTTACCCATTCACCATGATTCGGGAAAACAATTACTGACTCATTTTAGACAAACCCCCACCGTCCATATCTCGGACCATCTTCATGAATGGAGGCGGCGTCGCAGTTTATGTAAAGCTAAACTCGACGATCAGGTCCTTTTAGATTTATTCTTGAAAACTCTAACAGCAGAGATTTCAAAGGATGTGGCGTAGTAAAACCCCACATTTGAAGAGGATGTAATCAGTAAAGCTCAAAATCTTGAACTAATTTATACGCAATCAAGATACATTTACAACATCTTGCCTAACACACCACGCCTGCAAACTTATCAAGAATTTCCAGGCGCGCCAAAATCTGCAGACGAGCTAATTGGATCAATGACCCAAGGTTACCTATGTAGCAGTAGTCAAAACCCCAGTTACGCATATAGTTCTACCCAGAACATGTCTCAACCCGGATTTCAAATTCATCATATGCCTCAACAAAATTTGACTAATAGGGTGCAAGCGTATCACCAAGGAGGACCCTATCCTCCGGCTGAGGGGACCCAGTATGTAGAAAGAAACACTGACGGAAGAGCTCTCCTCCAATGGCCAGGTGCAAATCCAGGGCAATTTTATGCCCAGTCCCCAGCACACGACCTACCTACACAACCAATGCGCAGGTAAACTTTGTGTAGTTGTCCCAAAACCAACCACACGAGTATAACTAGGATAACTACCCTCCTAACATGGTAAAGAAAAAAATCCAAAAATAAGCCAAAAGGGAACCCTAGACAAGGGGGCAGCAACCAGCAGTGCCCACCCCGATCCCACGCTAGGTAACTCCAACCGGAATCAGAACTAGGAGCCTAGCAATGCCCAGTGGCAAGGAAAAAGACCACCTCTTAGAACACACCATTCCTGTTCGATATGTGGAGAGTAAGGATATTATAATCACCATTTTCCCGATCTCCCTGAGCTAAAAAAGCTACAAAGTAACCAAGGACAAGGAGGATCTTCCCAGCAACCCGTTGTGATGTAAGAGCCTTTCCCCCACTAAGGGATGGTAAACACTCAACAACAAAACCCAGATGATTCCGAGAAAATTAGCCATGAAATCTACATGAATAGGGAAGAGATGTTTTTCCAAACACGTAATCACAACTACGACACCCTACCAAACACCACTATGTCAGGGGCTAGTACTAGTGCGCCGACTACACCTTTGATCATTTCAAATATTCCTATAGAACCATTACCAAAGATGGAAAACAGACCCAATAGGTGAGCAGGTAACTACTCCAAAGTGACCCATAACTATAGCATCATGGATGATTTAGCTCAATCACCCACTTCCATGTCAGCACTGGAAGTACTATAGTCATGCCCAAAACAACAGAAAGCCCTACTTTCCGCGTTAGGCGCTATCGACCCTACCAATATGCGCTTGATGGCTTTTGACATAGATAAAGCCACCCACTGGCTTCCTTCCTTGGTCGCCTTCCAGATACCAGTATTAGTATAGAATATCACTATTCACTGATGTGTAATAGACGAGGGTGCATCGACATGCATCATGCTAAAAAAACTTTGGCAGAAGTTAGGTTCTCCCAGACTAAAACCCTCAGTCATAACACTTCGAGCGTACGACAGTCGTCCCTTGACCCCCGTCGGCCTCTACCAAAATGTCATGGTCTACTTAGCCAAAAAGACGACCCACATAGACATTGACGTCTTGGACGCTCACTTGGATTACAATATACTCATCGGGCGGAGTTATATGTACACTATGTCCTCCATAGCCTCCTCTATCTTCCACATTATGATGTTCACCCATGAGGACCACATCATTACTGTAGACCAGCTCACACAATGAGAAACATCCCCTAACCAACATGGATGTAATTCTACCCTATGTAGATACAGCCTCGGATGGTCTTTCATGGTACCAAGATTATGGCCCTGGCCAATTCAAACCATCGTCCATTCTAGTGTCATTCCTAGGAGATCCTCCCATTATCCCTAAGGCATCACCCGATGCCACAGAGGCTCCAGTCTACATGACAACCACATCAAGAACTGAGGCTAGTTAGGACATGGACTCAAGCACCCACAACAGCCTCTCTAGCCTACGCTGCCTCCCAAACCCCTTTCCTCTACCCCCCCAGCTGGCTTCGTCTCCCAACAGGTTTTGGAAACACTGGTATTACCCAACATATCATTGGCATTCTGATTTTGGTACCTCGTTCCACCTTCCGAAACAGGATCCACCCACGTTACTGCCACAGGGTTGAATCCCCTCGGTCCTAAGGAGCCCCCACCCATCCAAGAAACGGTCGATACCACCCCCGCAAAGGAAGCTCCCATTGCGAAACTGGTAATCACGACCAAGAAAACTGAGAAGAGATGAAAGAAGATGGTGACCCCTGCCATTCAACATGAATCACCAGTCTGCACCATATGTGACGTAATAGGCCACCCTATTCGCATATGTCCAGAGCTGGATGAATTAAAACCACTCCTTGGCTCTGAAACAGACATCTCGACACCACGTTCCCATAAAAAGGAACCTACCACAAAAGGTAAAGGTAAAGCGCTACGTACCAATTGTTATACCTTAAGAGACAATGCCTTAGTTGTGATAAGGAATCAGTGCTTAAGTAATTTATATTATTATGTCACAAATTTATTTTTCTCTATTTAATAACCCTCAAGAATTTATCATAAAACCCTCAAATATCAAATATAATGAATATCTCATAATGTTGTCATTTTATTATGTTGAATGAAATGACTAGAAGAAAATGAAAGAAGGAAGTCCAAATTGATATGATGTTACACATAATATATCATCTCAAACCCCAGAATAATTATATGAAAGAAACAGTTAAAACGAAGGAGTGTTAATTAAGGATTTTAACTCTTGCTTACATAGGTTAAAAGAGACCTGCTGCTCATTATTCCGATTTATTCAAAGATATAAAAAAAATATGAAAACTTGAACACATATCAATATAAACATATTCAAGAAACTTGCTCCTCATTCATTAATCCTTGAAAACTTTGAGTACAAAATTATACTTTGAAGGTCCAAAACTCGAAACCTTCCTTCCTCTTGAAAATTACATTAAATACAGTGAAAAACAGTTTGGAACTGTTGTAACCAATCCTAACTACCACAAATACTTTAGACTTCGGAGGTTATCTATTACATGCCTTGAAAATGTCTTATTACAATCACATTGTCTTTGAAAAACTAATATAATGTAAAAATATATATCCTAATCTATAGGAATTGCTGATGATGCTGCTGCATTTCCTTGGTCAGCTGATTTATCTTTCTTTAATGTTGAAAACCCTTTTGGCAAGTCTATTGTCCAAGCTCTGCACTTTTTCCATATCTCTATCTTCATCCTGGGCGAATGTGTTATATTGTGATACTCCAATATGAATGCATTAATTCGACTATAGGATGGTTCTTCTGCGAAAAGAGTTTTTACCAACCACAGTAACTGAAAATGTTTCTGTAGAAAGTTGACCATTGTTTCCCCTTTAAGCACCTGAGTTTTTCATGCCTGTTATCAATTTTACTTTTTTTCATAACTAGAAAATTCTCATAAGAATCGCATGGCAAAATATTTCCTTCATCTCCCCAACATGATGGTAGACCTATTCTTGTTAATTTGTCAAATAACTTATCAAACTGACTTACTGCTTCTTTAATTTCCATCAGTTTCTTTTCTGTAGCCTTTCTGTGGTCATTTATGACAATCATCTTATTGATCTCTACTGCATATAAGGTCTTGTCTTTAATTTCATTCTCTTCTAATTCCTTATCTGTTTTAGAATTAATAAATTCAATGAACCTTCTAGCCCAAATAGCTCTATTAATTGCCTTCTATTTATCTGTCATGATTGGTTCTTCACATTCTCTGATAATACTTTTTTCCTCTTCAACTATCTTCAAAAAGCTCCAAATTGATTTCATTTCTGAAATGATATCATTCCAAATGATATATTTGGCTTGTATCAGTGAAATGTTTCCTTTCAGTCTCTCTTTGAGATTTTTAATCTCAGTATTGGCATTCTGAATATCCATTTTGTACTTGTCAGCTTCATTCACTATTGCTTGAATAAGCTTTGTTGCAGTCTCCAAATCTGCTTGAGCCTTTTTCCGATCTCTTTCAGCCATCTGCAACTCAATATTCAACTGAAAAATCTGTGCTTGTGGATCTTCATTACCTGTAGGAAAAACAAAAGTACAATTATGGTTATCAATATGATTTTGCAGTGATATTACAGTTTGCTTTATTTTGGAAATTTCTTCATATTTTTGCATGAGTTGCTGTAAAATCTTTTCCTTTTCCTTCTCCACCTCTGCAACTTTTGCAACCATAGGATGTTCTCCTGTAGGCAATTTTAGTTTTTTACTCAATGTAAATATTTCTACCTCAGCACTTGCATAAATTTTTGTACAACAGTCTTGTCACTAGGGTCCACTCCAATCTTTACAATGATTTTCTTTAGCTCATCATTCTAAACTGTTAAAGCTCTTGAGTTAGCTTTCTCTAACTTTAATTGCTTAAGTACCTTTCCCAACATATTTCTGCCTTCATTGCCATTGCATTGGTCTTCGTCAGATCATTCACAATCAACTGACCAGTTTGCATATGTAAATTCATCTTATCCATCAGGGGAATCTTCTTCACATCTACATTCACATTTATAGTATTGAATTGTTAGAAGAACCTATTAACATGTCTGTAGGATGTGACAGGGCAATCCTGAATTGATCTTTAATTATCAAGATCCATGATAGTCAAAAGTCTTGTTTGATCTGGAGCAACTTGATATTCAGCTTGGGCCTCCATGTTGGCCTTCATCTTCTGATTCCTTTCTTCAATTTGTCTAAACATCTGTTTGATCAGAGGTACTTGTTCATGAGATATTTCATGACTCCTGGGTGAAGCAGGAACATTTTTTTCTTTTCCCAAATTTAAAGAAAAACCAGGTGGCTAGTTGTAGAATCTTTAGTAAAAATTTTCCTCTTCTCAACTCCCTGCTCCTCATCATCTAAATCAATCATTGTTTCTTTGCTTATTTTTTTTGATTTCTATGATATGATAGGAGTCTGAATATTTGAACTTGTTGAACTCATCATACCTTTACTTGACATCTTCTCCAAACCTGACCTACTTTCATGAGTGAAAGTTGAATACCCATTCTCAATTCTTCTATTCGAAATTACACTGTGAGGGTCATAAGCCCAAATTTCCCCTAACAGCATATGCATCTCATCTAACATTTTAGTAACCTCCTCAAATGCCTGTCTCTTATTAACTATGAAAGGGCTTAAAGTCATGGGTATTTTGTACATGTGCCCCTTTTTCATGGGCACAAAGTGAACCTGATCAAAATTTAGGCTTTGTCGAATAAATTCCAACGCAAATAGCCTCATAGGCACAAACGTTGGAAGTCTATAAGGCTCAACACTTGCTCCATATAGACTAATTTCAGAGTAATCCTCAAAAACAAACCGATATCCAAATTTGCAATTTAGTCCTAAATGCAAATATTCCTGAGCTTTAGGTAGAAAATAGGGAGGAAGAACTCCATTCAAGATTTTATATGCAATTGACATGAAATAATTGGAAAAATAAAAAAATCCAGCTTCATTTTTCTCTCTTCTTACTACATCTGTCTAGAACACTACTGATTTCATTTTCTTGTTTATATCCATAATATTCAGACCTAGATGCATGAACTCTTCCACATTTTGATATAAGAAAAAGTAGACAATCAATGAAGGAAATTTAAAAGAACCTGTTTGATTAGGTGATCATGTTCTAAGTTGCAAAAATGCTCAAAATTGGAATTGCTAAAAATTGGTTGAAACCAGAACGAAGGGAAATGTCTCGGTGATACGATCCTAATGCCATGAACAACACTCAAATCCGATACTGTATGTGAAAGATATTCAAGTTTGAAATTTCACAATTTCATGTAAAAGCCCAATTTGACTTGATTTGACTTTGAATAAAAAAATATTTAAAAAGGAATACTCCATAGAATATTCTCTGTCAACCAACCAACGTTTGACACTTAGCACATTTTAGTTGGATAATGCGTTGATCGTATTCAAATGGACCAATCAATGGGCACCACGTGGCCTGCCCTGAGGCCACCACGTGGCCCCAAGACTTCAATGCTTTCCGTGGTAAAATTTGTTATGGGCTAACAGGATTCGACTGCGGGTCAGGTGGCCACCAGCCCACGGGCCCAACCAACCCACCGCAACATGGTTCTTATATTACAAAGGACTTCACACATATTTAAACTTTCCAAAGGTTTGAAATCGGGGCGAAAAGGGGGCCAACGCCCCCTATTCATAAGACCACCAGTCTTGAAACCGGGGGCTATATCTAGATGGTTAAACAAATTTTGCGGTCCAACCGTGTTCATAGGTCCCGACGGTTTATGCGCGTTAAAGTTAATGTTACGGTTTTTATAACCGTTAACTTTGACGATTGGCACATTCTTCGCATGTGTCCATGTCCAGCCTTACATTTATTGTAAAGAAAAACGGTTCCGCCATTTTAGTTCGTACCACCGAATTTAGCGGATTATGCCAACTTTAGTCGGGTTAACTCCAGTTAGCCCAGATTTGGTGGAGCTTGTTTAGGGCAAACTGGGAAAAACTTCATTGGGGCATAACTTTCAATAGGGAAAACCTTTTGGAGTGAATTTTTTTTTTATTTTGGGTAATTTGAGCATTCTAGAGCCAATGTTGCAGGTTGTAGAGGCAATAGATCTCATCTTCAGGTACTTTTTCAGTAGTGAATCTTGAAGAGCCATCAGGGCCTAGTGAGTGTTGGAGCTGTATTAGGCTATGGTTAACCATTGGAGGTGAAACAAAAGCCTTTCTTTACTTTTTTCTATGTTCTGAACTCATTTCTATAGCTATTTTTTCCTATTTAGGACTTCTTCATACTGTATAACCAATTTGGAGCATAATAAGAGCAAGGACATGCCCATTTGGGGGCCTTTGACCCGGCAGATGTAGCCCAGGAGGGGTGAACTTCCTTATCATATTCTTTGTTATATATGTGATTTATATTGTTTTGTTTTTCCAGAGTTAAATATGTTAAACAGTAAAAAGAAATAAGCCTCCTACATACAAAAAGACTCAGAAATTTACCAAAAGAATTTTGTTCCAATTGAAAAACATATAAAACAGTTTGCACACGTAATTTTATGGATAGTGAATACCTTGAACAGCAAATAAGTAGTTTCATTTTTAGATCATTAGTGATTTTTTCTACTATTTCTTTAGATAGAGTCTATAAAGGGCCAGGTAGCTTCTGGATCTCATCCTTTCTTTAAAGGTGACATATCCAGTAAATGCCCCTACAGTCAATCTCTGTATTAGAAATAAGAATTTCTCACATTTTCAAATCAGATTGGTATCAAAGCTTAGGTTGAGTTTTGTGCAAAGAAATATTTTATTGTTTTGCAAGTTTTGACGCTGACTAGGTTAAAACTCAAGAGAGGTGAAGGAAACTTGGTTAGTGCACAAACTAATCCACAACCAATAAGGGTTAGAGAACCACCTCCAAGAGCCCTAGAAGCAGCTACAAGCATGTCTTCAAGAGAAGGGGATTCTCCTGAAAAGATGGATCCCAAGGAAGAAGAAAGGGTATTTCGGAAAGCTTTCTTGGATATGACTGTAGAAATTTCTTGACTTTCCCACCCTGGTTTTCAGTTTCACCTTATTTCTCCTTTTAGTTAAATGCCCTTTCCCATATCCTTACATTCAACAATAGGAAAATAATTTATTTTTTCTAAAAACACAAATTCTGGAAAATTTACAGAATGTTGGAAAATTCAGAAATAAAAATCAGCAGATACAAACAGCCATTCAACACATTATAACACAGTGATTTTTGGTCAAGGTGACCCTGGAAAAACCCCCTACAAATCTTGGGGAAAACCAGTCTGAAAGCTTCTCTTTTATTTCTGAAAAATTCTTTTCCAGTGAGCAGTAATACACAGAAAATTACAGCAAACACAAAAATCACTTATCTTGACTTTCGTGCCACCCTCCACCTTGAAAACCGTGCCAAAAAGCAAGAAGAAATTTTATAGAGAAATTACAGCATTAAATGTTGTCTTTGCTGCCTCGAAAAATGTGTCAGGAATGACCATACAGACTGTACGGATTCCGTACAAATAGGACAGCAGCCCCCTTTCTCGATTTTCGTGCCCAAAAAAGCAGCCTAGAAAACCGTGCTCCTTGTTGTTGTTCCAGTTCCTCGAAAACAGTGCTTCCCCTCTCTCAAAAATCATGCAAACTGCTATACGGATTTTCTGCCTCGGTTAGTGTGCCAATGAAACTCTATTGTACAGATTTCAGCCTTGGGAAGTGTGCCCTCTTGCTGTACGGATTTGTTGTGCTGCCTTTGCTGCTCTCCCTCTACTCAGAAATTACTCTTTAGCTTTCTCTCCTCCTCTCTCAATCTGCTCATGAAAGAATGAATGACCTTTTCCTCCTTTCCCTCCTTTAACCTAACCCTAAGTGACTTTTGGGGAATCCCTAAATCCAATGGCTGAAATAGATTGAGATCTAGGGCTGAGATTAAATGCTCATTTAAATCTCACTTTCTGTTTTTTAATTCACCCCACTTTAATAAAGACCCACTTAGTCATTTATTTCCAAAGTCACTTTTCCTTTCTAATTTTACATTGACTTTATTAAAGTCACTTTAAAATTAGACTTTAGTAACTTTATCACTTAAAGTCACTTTTAAATTATATTTGACTTTATAAAATTATAAAGTCACTTTAGGAGAAAAATTAAATTCTTTTTGGACACTTTTCCCTAGGCCAAAGATCAAAGCCTTAGGGAACCACCTGTCCTCTGGTAACCAAATTTCAACAATAACTGAAATGGTAAGGATCCTCTATCAAGAAAGAAATGATAGGATTGCTAGAGAAGGGTATAAATACCAAAAAGAAGGAGAGGACTCCTCAAGAAGAAAGAAGAACAATGATAAGTCAAAGAAAGGGAATGGAGGAAATTGTGATCCACCATCTCCATCGTCATCCTCTTCCTCAACATCATCTTCTTCAACTTCGGTAAATTAGTCACATAAGTCGAAAACCACTAGTAAAAATCCTTTTCTAAAGCTTGATGTCAAATTTGAATTGCCCATGTTTAACGGTGATGTTAATGCAGAGAAATTAGATAATTGGATCAGACAATTGGAAGTTTATTTAAGGATTCAAAACCTTCATGATGACGACACCAAGATTCAGTTATCCTCATTAAGGATGGAAGGAGCAGCTTTGGTATGGTGGGAAGCCAAGACCAAAGAGGAAATTCAAAAACATGTTAAGCTTACTTTATCATGGGTTGAATTTATTTCTGCAATTAAGAATAAATTTTATCCTCTTGCTCATCTACAAAAGGCTATAATGAATTGGAAAAACTTTAGACAGCTTAAAGGACAAAGTGTTCAAGAATACACTCAAGAGTTTAGGAGAAGAGCACCGTTGTTAGGAGTAGACTTACAAAGTCCAGATACTTTTCTGAAGTATATAGGTGTTTTGCATAATTACCTTATACATACTATCCTTATGTTTAATCCTACTAGTCTAGACGAAGTTTGTGTACAAGCTACGCATTTAAAGGCTAGAGGGAAAAACACTTTTGATGCACTGAATGAGGGTAGTGATTTTAAAGGCAAAGGAAGAAAAAGTATTGCAAACTCTAAAAAGGAAAAAGAGAAATTATTTTGCAAGAACTGTTAAAAGAAAAGCCATGATGAAGATCACAGTTGGAAGCTTCATCCAGCGCTGAAACCAAAGAAACATAAAAACAAACATAAAACCGAAGAAAAGGGAAAAATTGTTGCAACTGTTCAACGGGACTTAGGGTCTAAATCAGGTGATGAGACAAAAAGTATCGCCATGGTATTAAAGAAAATAAAGGGGAAAGAGGTTGTACAAGACACAAATCCCAGTTCTAGCTCATTAAACTGTCACAAAGAAACTCAAAATGAAAAGAAGAGGATAGAGCTATTTCATGTGAGGATAATCTCAAACCACACAAAGATAGACACATTTTTTGATAGTGGGTCTCAAGCTAATATCATCTCAGAAGACTTGGTCAAGTAGCTGAAACTTGAGACAATTCCAAATCCAAAGCCTTATCCACTTGGGTGGATATGCAAGGATGCAAACTTACAAGTCTCAAAGAAGTGTATCTTGCGCTTTGCCATAACAGCTCATTATGTTGATTGGGTTGAACTGGATGTAGTACCGCTTGACATTACAGGTGTTGTGTTGGGTAGTCCATATTTATATGACAGAAAGGCAATCTTCCATCTCCATGAGAATAAGCATCACTTGTTCAAGGATGGAAAAGAGTACATTGTGAGAGCACATAAGAAGAAGCTAGAATCTTCTTTAGTCCATGCAAGGAAATTGAAAAGGCTAGTTAATGCAAGTCAAAATCTGACTTTGTTGATCATTAAACAACAAGATTTTGTACATTTTCCTTTTCATGATATTGTTGATATAAATGATGGTATGTTTCAGTCTGATAATAGGTCATCTTTGAAAGAAGATGACATTATGTTGCACAAGGTACATTTGGTGACGATCGGTGTAGAGAACGAAGTGTCGGTGCAAAGCAGTGCAAGAGTCCATGAGATGGAAAGGCATGCAAGAAAAGAGGGCACACAGTTTAGCATGGGTCAATGTTGGTTTCCGAATGACAGATTGGTATGGTGAGAAAACTTGGTCGGGATTCGGCACAAGTACAGGGTTCTTTTAGAAAAAAATCGCCATGTGGACAGTTGGCAAGGTGAATCTTATTTTCAGTCTTCTTTGAAGTTTTACCATTGTAGAAACAGTATGATTTCTGCAAATTATAGTTTCTATTCTGCAAATTTCAAGAATTTGCGTCATGACTCAGTCAATGTTAGCAACAGTTGGTCAGTGAATTCAAGGAACAATTTATCGTTTTATGAGAAGCTCAATTTGATGAAGTCAGGAATATTTTAGTGGTTCAAAGTGGGAAGAGTGGAGAATCAGTATCCTCATCTTCATTTTCTGTAATCACATAGCTTTTGTGGGTCCAAAAGCTTCCCATTTGGGAGGTGTGATCAGGTGATCATGTTCTAAGTTGTAAAAATGCTCAAAATTGGAATTGCTAAAAATTGGTTGAAACTAGAATGATAGGAAAGGTCTCAGCGATACGATACTAATGTTGTGAGCAACACTCAAATCCGATACTGTATGTGAAAGATCTTCAAGTTTGAAATTTCACATTTTCATGTAAAAGTCCAGTTTGATTTGGTTTGAATTTGAATAAAAAAATATTAAAAAAGGAATATTCCACAGAATATTCCATAGAATATTCTCTGTCAACCAACCAGCGTTCGACACTTGGCACATTTTAGTTGGATAATGGGTTGACCATATTCAAATGGACCAATCAATGGGCGCCATGTGGCCCCAAGACTTCAATGTTTTCCATGGTAAAAAATTTTATGGGCTGACAGGATTCGACCGCGGGTCGGATGGCCACTAGCCCACGGGCCCAACCAACCCGCTGCAACATGCTTCTTAGATTACAAAGGACTTCACACATATTTAAACTTTCCAAAGGTTTGAAATGGGCGCGGAAAGGGGGCCAACCCCTAAGGGCCAGCCCCCTATGCATAAGACCACCAGTCTTGAAACTAGGGTCTATATCCAGATGGTTAAACAAATGTTGCGGCCCAACTGTGTTCACATGTCTCGGCAGTTTATGCATGTTAAAGTTAATGTTACGGTTTTTATAACCGTTAACTCTAACGGTTGGCACATTCTCCGCATGTGGCCATGTCCAACCTTACATTTATTTTCAAGAAAAATTGTTCCGCCATTTTAGTGTGCGCCACCAAATTCGGCAACTTATGCCAACTTTAGTCGGGTTAACTCCAGTTAGCCCAGATTTGGTAGAGCTTGTTTAGGGCAAACTGGGAAAAACTTCAATGGGGCATAACTTTCACTAGGGAAAACCTTTTGGAGCGATATTTTTTTTTTTGGGTAATTTGAGCATTCCAGAGCCAATGGTGCAGGTTGCAGAGGCAACAGAGCTCATATTTAGGTACTTTTTTAGCAGAGAAGCTTGAAGATCCATTAGGGCCTAGGCAGTGTTGGAGCTGTATTGGGCTATGGTTAACCATTAGAGGTGAAACAAAAGCCTATATTTATTTTTTTCTATGTTCTGAACTCATTTCTACAGCTATTTTTTCCTATTTAGGCTTTCTTCATACTGTATAACCAATTTGGAGCATAAAAAGAGCAAGGACATGCCCATTTGGGGGCCTTGGACCCGACAGATGTAGCCCAGGAGGGGTGAACTGCCAGGAGGGGTGAACTGCCTTATCATATGCTCTGTTATATATGTGATCTATATTGCTGTGTTTTTCCAGAGTTAAATATGTTAAACAATAAAAATAAATAAGCCTCCTACACACAAAAAGACTCAGAAATTTACCAAAAGCATTTTGTTCCAATTGCAAAACATATAAAATAATTTGCACACATAAGTTTATGGATAATGAGTACTTTAAACAGCAAACAAGTAGTTTCATTTCCAAGTCATTAGTGATTTCTTCTATTATTTCTTTGGACAACATCTGTAAAGGATAAGGTAGCGTCTGGATCTCATCCTTTCTTTAAAGGTGACATATCCAGTAAATTCCCCTACAGCCAATCTCTGTATTAGAAATAATAAGTTCTCACATTTTTAGATCATTGTTAATGAAAGGCTCATTAGATGTGAATTAACTGCTTCCTGGAAATATGATGGAATATCTAGCACTATTCCTGGCTTCGTCATCATGGAAAACATCCCCAAGACTGATTTATCAACTGTACTGTCATCATCTTTGCCCATAATTTTCGCAATGCTGCTTAATACTGGTTGAATTTTTGCATCAAAAATCTCCATGGAAAACTCTTTGTTGTCTGACTGAAATTGATTTGTGTTTGGCTTCAAAAAATATATGAATTGATTAAACTCTTCACCTGCAAGATTATCATAATAGGTTACTAGAGAATTGTCAGAGAACTGAACAGATGACTTTGACTCCGGATAGCAAAGGGCTTGGCGAATTAATTGGGTAGACACTTGCAAAACATTCTCTCTCTGAAAATTCATAACAAAACACTTCCCAGAGTACATGACTGACACCAACCAATAGATAAATTCAGGAAAAGGGTGGGTCTTTGGGATACATGCAGAAAGCACTCCAGACTTGACCATGGTAGTATAAACAGGGGAGGCTTTTTCATTCAAGATGACTTGCTGATAAAATGGAAGGTGAATTATAGAACAAAGGGTATCTTGAATATCCCCCCGGTGTCCACGAGAGGGATATGACTAGCAGAACCTGACAAGGATGAATGCTTAGCCATGACTGAAAATTATCACAAAGAACAACTCACGGGGTGGTCAATTTTACTAGGGTGACAGAAGAATAAAATAGGATGCAGCATAAACTAATCACAAATGATTTGAAAAACAATGAAAATTTTGTTTAAATAGGTTTCGCAGCCTTAAATTTTAATGCTGACATGACGTGCCAACGAGCCGTTGATTTCACCCGACGTGGAAGACAGCTGTGAAAAAATTAGCGCCCTACGTCACTATGAGGGGTCTCAAGGTACGGAGGAAAATCTTGGCTGGTGCCCCCGCACTCAATCTCCACCATTCATCTCTGTTTTCCTCGCAGTCAACCCAGTCAACTGCGGAGGCACTCATCCTATTATTTTGTGCACTGATTGTGCCCGCGAGTTGGGCCTTTTGATAAGAAACTAAACCATCAACACTTTCCACCCAACAAACGTATTGATCTTTAAACATAAATGCAGAACCCACTTTCATAAAGTGTTTAAACTTTTAAATCCAATATATCAATAGAAATATTTTTTATGCCAAAGTATAAGGATTTTAATACTTTAAAATAATTTCGACAATTTAAAATATATATATATATATATATATATTTTCAAGAATTGGAAATAAAAGGATATGCAAATGATCCACAACATCTGGCTCCACCTGGGGATAATGTTTTTGCCACGAAACACTAAGAACCTGTAGGTCAGTGCCTTCACTTCGGGCATGGATTCAAAAATTGATTGATGAGAAATATACAATGTGGGAAAACCGAATATGTACAATGATGAAATGGTTGTTTTTAGTGCTGGAAATAGTGTTCCAGATACTTCCCATTCATAGGAAACCCTACTGTCTCTCCATCAATATTTTCCAAAATAAAAGTGTTATTTGATATAGCTTCAGTGATTTTGTAAGGCCCATACCATAAAGGATCAAACTTGCCATGTTTCCCTTTCTCCTCTCTTCTGGTATACCATCTTAATACCAGATCTTCAGTTTGAAACATGATCTCCTTTGCCTTCCTGTCAAAAATGGACTTCATTTTTTCGTGATATATGACCAAATTATCTCTGAATTTATTTTTTCTTTCACTTAATTCTATCACCTTATTCAGTCTTCTTATCAATGCATTAGGTTCTTCTTCTGCTTCTTAAAGAAAATAAATTTCTGGTTTTGCTAACTAAGTAGGAAACAAAGATTGAGTACCATATACTAGTTCATAAGGGGACTTACCAATGGATCTTCTAGTAGTCATTCTTACTACCTAGAGAGCAAATGTCAACTTTGAATCCCAATTTTTCTGGTTCTCATTAATTTTTTTCTTCGGGATCTTGACCAATGTCTTGTTTGATGACTCTGCTAAACCATTCCCTTGTGGATGATATGTTGTATAATGAGACAATCACATTATAAGTTTGACAGAAATTTATAAATCTTACTGAGATGAATACTTGAGCACTGTATGTGACAATTTTCACTGGACATCCAAACCTACTGAAAATATTCTCTTCCAAAAACTTCATTACTACCAAATCATTTGCTTTCCTGGTAGGAATTGCCTCTACCCGTTTTGTAAAATAATCAGTGGAAGTCAGAATCAACTTAAACCGCCCACTTGATGGTGGATTAATTTCTCCAATAAAATCTAATGCCCATTGTCTGAAGGGTTCTTCAATAAAAACAGGAAGAAGAGGTAAAGGATCTAACCTTTTCCTTTCTGCAAATAATCGGCATTTCTGAAAACTTCTAACAACTCTGTATACATCAGCAAATAAAGAAGGCCAGTAGAAACCTTATTTAAGAATATTATGAGCAGTTACTTTCCAACTATAATGTCCTCCACACAAACATTCATGATACTCCTTAATCACTTCCATTGATTCTCCTTCTGTCAAACAAAGCAACAAGACACCAGTAGGGTCTTTCCAATACAATTTAGCATCAATTATAACATAAGTTTGAGCTTTGAGTATTAGGGCTCTATATTTTGATCTATTAATTGAGGGAGGGAAAGAGAAAAAATAGAAATAATGAATAATATCTTTATACCAATCTGAGCAGAGACATTTGTATTTGATTGCTGACTTAGTTGTAATTTGATTGGTCTCGTCAACCACTTCATCTAATGGTGCAAGAAAATTAATTCCCACAGTTTGGAAACTAGATCCTGTTAACAACTTAGCTAATCCCTGTCCTTTGACTAGCTTAGTAGGCTTAATGTCCAAATCATATTCTTGGATTTTGGAAATCCATTTTCCTTTTTCCCTCTACATCATTTTGAATCAGCACATCTTTTACAGCAGAATTAGGTACATATGCTTCTATTTGAGAATGAATTACATATGTCCTAAAATATTTCAATGACTTTACTAAGGCATATACCTGCTTTTCCAAAATGTTATATTTGAGCTCTGCATCTCTGAGGACTTTACTGAAAAATGCCACTGGGTGCTCCTTTCCTTATTTTTTCTTCTGTAACAACACAGTAGCAATAGTGGAAGGTGATGCAAATGAAAAAATTTGAAAAGGTTTCAAATAATCTGGACTAATCAAAACTGGAGCCTCTTGAAGAGCCTCTTTAATTCTGGCAGAGGATTCTCTTGCATCTTTGTATCACTTTACTTCAGCTTTTTTCTTCAACATATCAGTTATTTTCCTAACAATATCAGCATAATTTGGAACAAATATTCTCAAAAAAATTATTTTCCCTAGGAATATTTAAATATCTTTCTTACTTCTAGGTAAAGGAATTGTTTGTATAGCCTCAACCCTTGTTGGATCGATTTTCACACCTTGGTTTGAAACTATATATCCCAAAAACTTACCTTCCTCTACAGCAAACAAGGATTTCTTAGGATTCAATGATAACCCAAAGTTTCTTCACTTCAAGAAAGCCTTCTGCAGGTGCTCCAAATTTTCATCATCAGACCCTGAAAAAATAATCACATCATCCAAATATATGACTACAAATTTATCACCTAAAAAAGCTATATCCATTGCCATATGGAAAGTAGCTCCTAAATTCGTGAGACAAAATGGCATCTTGGCATACATGAATTTTCCCCAAGGTGTGGTGAAAGCAGTTTTCTTTTGATCTTCCTTCTCCACAGCTACCTGATTATATGTAATATCCCCAAATTGGGATTGCTAGAAAGGCATGCCTGAAAAACGCATTTTTCAAGAATGCATGCTACAAAAAACAATATTAGCCCTTGTATCCCATATATATGAGTATCTAAGTCCTAAATCTAAGATGAAATCAGAAACCAAGCACACTAGGTGAGGTAAACAAGCTTCTCACACCTAGAATGGTTGGAAAATGCTCAATAATGGGACTGCAGCAATATATAAACACAATTTTGGAGTAGAAGAAAGCTTAGGGACTCATGAAATGTGTCAAGAAACACATTATCATTATTTTTTGTCACAACAACAACTTATACATCATTTTATGACCCAAAAGTTGGGGAAAAGCAACATTTTAAGCCCCAAAAACGTTATTCCCATCTATTTGCATAATAAAAGAGGAAAATAATGGTGGTATCCTTTATAATATGTCATATGGGACTCAAATTCCCAATTTGAGCAAAAATAAATCACTCTATCTAAGTTAAATAGATCTCCCAACCCCGATATGGCTTAAAAAGGCCCAAATCCCATGACTTAGCTCAACAGAAAGATAATGAAGCATATACAGCATGATTTTCTAGGGGTTTCAGATATAATATGATGCAATAATATATCTGGAGTTTATTATATCAAAACATGGAGGAAAATGGAGATCTAGATCCTTTTATACATCACAGAGATAACCCAGCAAGGGTTTCATGAGAACACAAATACATAATAGTAGATCTGTAGATCTAGATCTGGAAAACATAGTTACACTATAGCTATGAATAAAAATATCTAAAATATAAAAGAAATAGAAGGAGGATGATGTACAAATATTTCCGGGAGAAGGGTTGGCCCTTCCTCCAAGGAATAAGCTCACAAGCAAGGGTTCAAACCCTACTACTGCAACACTGTGAAAAATAACGTAGATCCTGCCAAGGACTACATAGTCAATGATGGAGAATGTTTTTTCCACATGCCAAGATGTACAAAATGCTCAGAAACCTTCTTTACAGATCTTGCAAAGAAAGGGAGGCTCCCTCCTCTGAAAGATAGGCTCAGAAAGTGGTGTTCGGGACTTTCCACTGCAACACAGCACTATTCTCTACAGAAATAATGCTGTGGCTAAAGGAGGCTACTTGACCTCAAGCCTGAGTGTGGAAAACTGAAGTAAATTACTCCTCCAAGATGCTTCTCAAGGAAGGAGAAGGATTCCTAAACAGGAGATCCTTGTGCTAAATAACACTGCAGCTCTGCTAAACAGCAAGAGGATGCCAAATAATCTAAGCAGAACAAACTGAATAATATCCAAGATAACCCCAAATGGCTGCCATCCTCTCCCTTACAAAATTTGTGAGCCTCCTCACCTTGGGTCCCACCCATTAGGATTTCCAACTCCACATGAGAAATCTCCCTACAAAATTACGTTGTACCTTCATCAAGGCCACTCCTCCATACTGCATTGTTTGAGTTGGTCAAGGTTGAACTCTTCAATCTTCTTTATCCCTTTTCACACTCAAGTGCTTTCAATCCAGCTCTCAAATGTTTGTCTATGTTGATCCTTTTTCACATTGGAGCTAGTTACATTGATGATCTCCTCTTCTTCATGCATGCATGTTGACTTAGTCAAACTTGACTATGTCCTCATCCATTTGCCCCTATTCACACCCATAAGTGTAAAATACAGCTATTGTGATGATCCCCTTTCACATTATAATGGGTTTTATTCATTTTTTTATTATTCATGGGCTTCCATACCCATTTATCCAACTACTAAGTGCAAGAATCAAAATTTAATATTCCTATTAGATGCATGCTAATTTTAGGAATATTACAGTCCTCCCCTCCCAAATGTTGCTTGTCCTCAAGAAACTGCAAGGATAGAACTAGAAAGTCTCCTCCCAAGGCATGGAGTCTGAAATGTGTTTGGGAACTAACATTCCCATGTAAAACCTCCACCCCCAAGCTATCATCCATACAAGATGAGTCACCCTCCAACATGGTAATGCATGAAGTATCTCCTCCACCTTAGGCTCCTACAAAGAAGGTGGGTAGAATAGATGAACATGATAGGCAAGATGGCCTACCCCATGCTGTATTCCTCTCCACTCATGGCAAGTGTAGAGTACATATTGATCTTGGGTTGCAAATAGGTTTCCCTCAAGTGGAAAGAAGAAGAATAGATATCCAAAGATCCTATCTTCCATGTCATGAATCATGCTAGCCCAATCCATCCCATCCAAAATGAATGGCACCTTATCACCATTTGGAATCCAAATCAGAAAAATCTTGATGGTTTCATGATACCAATGGTCTATCCAGGGGATACAGCGTAGTTTTTCCAACTGTTGCTTGAGAATGTCATGTGGCAAGTTTTCCACCAACGAAGTACTAGTTGTGCATGAGTGCTCATCTACTATGTGGTAGTAAACAAAAAAATATATTAGCTGTACATGATCAAAATAACAAGAAAATGTGCCATACATTCCTTCTAAAACATCATGATGAGTATGGATAAATCTCAACCCATACTCTCTCAATAATAACCATAGCAACAAGGACTATTGCTTCCTCCTTGCATTATCAAAATGTAGATCATGGAGAATTAATACAATGATGGATATGTGTGATGCCTCATCAACATAGTACAAACTATCTCCCTCATACATCATGGGGAAGTTATCCTTCCTCCCAAAACAATGTTCATACATGAGATATATCTTAGACATAAATACATGTGAGTGCATGAGACATATCTCAAACAAAAGAAAATATGTGGACATAGATTTGACATATGATGTCCAAACTCTCTTCTTAACAGCCACAACAACCATGCCCTCTTATTATGCATCCTATCATTCAGACTCAGGGCATGAGATAAAGAAATAAAAATTTTTGGGTAGTGACCAAACTCACCCAAAAACAACCAGCGCAGCCATGCCTCTTGCTGGTTTGTATCATAGATCTGCAAGGGGTTTGGAAACCTCTTTCTCCATACCACCATCCACTCATCCCAATGTGGGTGATGGATCTTATTCTGTAAATGCTTGGTATCCTCCCATGGTAGGACACCATGCTCCTCCAACCTTTGAATAAATTTTCACTTCATGGAATTTTGAAGTGCACCTGCAATGGGATCTCCTAATGAGACCTCCTCCTCATGCATGGCCTTCCAAAACCAAAGAGGCCTTGGATATGCTGCAAGTAGAAGTATCTCTTTGAGCTATGGCATGCTCATTGAGAGAGTGTCATCTAGAGAGGAGAAAGTGTTTCTCATCTCGATATTTCCACCCTTTGACATCTATTCCTCCATGGCTTCCTGAATGAAGTTGGAATCTGAATGTTCCCATGAGGAATGTGTCCTTATCTCTTCACTGTTGCTCTTGGACAGTGCAGTGCAACCTTGTTTCTCTAGATTAGCAATAAGTGATGACCTTGGGTCACACAATAGCATATTTCCACAATCTTCTGAAAGGTTTGTTGCAATAATAGAAAGTGGAAATGCAATCATACCTTGTTGGACTTTGGGAACACCTTGCATGTCTACAAGAGTTATTTCTTTCATTGTATTGGCTCCTTCAACTGCTGATGTTGAAGGCTACTCCTCCATGGTTTTGATAGCGCTGATATAAGTCTCCTCATGAGATGGTGAGGGCTCCTCCATCTTTGATTGTTCTTCATCAAATCTCTTGATCACCCTCTGAGTGAAATCTACAAGAGTAGATACTCTTGCATGACTTATGTGGCTGAACCACCAAGTGCTTGCTTTTCCCTTCATGTGCAGCGCTGCAATCTCTGATGCTTCTCTTTCTACCACTAGATGTAGTAGGAAGAATGTTTCAATTCTTATTGTCCAAGTCCTTGCTGAAGATGATCCATCAAAATGTAGACAATATAAACCTATTTCCCTTCATCCTTCTTGTGCTGCAAGGTCTCCTTCCTTCCTCCAGTTGAATGAACTGTGGGAAGGCTAGAGTCTCCTTGAAGGCTCTAGGTTGAGTCTTGTACTCAATAAGGTATTCACTTATAATATGATATTCCAAGTGTCTTCCATGCTTCTGGTCTTCTTCTTCATGAGAGTAGGAAGTGCATGGTTCTTCCTTTTCTTGAAACCTTCTAGAGGTCTCATTGCAGCTTCCTCCTCCTTGAAACCCTTTTGGAGTTTCAATGCATATTTCTTATTTCTTCTTAGATATGAAAATTTATGACAGTAATCTCATCCTCTCCATAATTTTGATCTTGCTCCTTCTAATGGTTGGAACTCATAGGCTGAGCCAAGACTATGCTTCGATACCACTGTAATATCCCCAAATTGGGATTGCTAGCAAGGCATGCCTGAAAAATGCATTTTTTAGGAATGTATGCTATAGAAAACAAGATTAGCCCTTGTATCCCTTATATTTGAGTATCTAAGTCCTAAATCCGAGAGGAAATTAGAAACCAAGCACACTAGGTGAGGTAAACAAGCTTCTCACAGCTAGAATGGCTGGAAAATGCCCAATAATGGGACTGCAGCAATATATAAACACAATTTTGGAGTAGAATAAAGCTTATGGACTCATGAAATGTTTCAAGAAACACATTATCATCAGTTGGTGTCACAACAACAACTTATACATCATTTTCTAACCCAAAAGTTGGGGAAAAGCATCATTTTAAGCCCCAAAAACGTTATTCCCAGCTATTTGCGTAATAAAAGAGGAAAGTAACGATGGTATCCCTTATAATATGTCATATGGGACTCACATACCAAATTTTAGCAAAAAAAAATCACTCTAGCTAAGTTAAACAGATCTCCCGGTCCCGTTATGGCTTAAAAAGGCCCAAATCCCATGACTTAGCTCAACAGAAAGCTAATGAAGCATATACAGCGTGATTTTCTGGGGGTTTCAGATATAATATTATGAAATAACAAATATGGAGTTTATTATATCAAAACATGGAGGAAAATGGAGATCTAGCTCCTTTTATACATCATAGAGATAAACCAGCAAGGGTTTCATGAGAGCACAAGTACATAATAGCATATCTGCAAATATAAATCTAGAAAACATAGTTACACTGTAGCTATGAATACAAATAGCTGAAATATACAAGAAATAGAAGGAACATGATGTAAAAAAATTCCCGGGAGAAGGGTTGGCCCTTCCTCCAAGGAATAAGCTCACAAGCAAGGGTTCAAACCCTGCTACTGCAACACTGTGAAAAATAATGTAGATCCTGCCAAGGACTACGTATTAAATGATGGAGAATGCTTTGGCCACATGCCAAGATGTAAAAAATGCTCAGAAACCTTCTTTACAGATCTTGCAAAGAAAGGGAGGCTCACTCCTCTGAAAGATAGGCTCAAAAAGTGTTGTTGGGGACTTTCCACTACAACACAGCACTTTTCTCTGCAGAAATAACATTGTGGCTGAAGGAGGATGCTTGGCCTCAAGCCTGAGTGTGGAAAAATGAAGGAAAATACTCCTCCAAGAGGCTTCTCAAGGAAGGAGAATGATTCCTAAACAGGATATCATTGTGCTAAACAGCATTGTAGCTCTGCTAAATAGCAAGAGGATGCCAAATAGTCTAAGTACACAAAACTGAATAATATCCAAACTAACCCCAAATGGCTACCATCCTCTCCCTTATAAACTTTGTGAGCCTCCTCACCTTGGGTCCCACCCATTAGGGTTTCCAACTCCACATGAGCAATCTCCCTACAAAATTACGTTGTACCTTCATCAAGGCCACTCCTCCACACTAAGTTGTTTGATTTGGTCAAGGTTGAACTCTTAAATATGCTTTATCCCTTTTCACACTCAAGTGCTTTCAATCCAACTCTCAAATGTTTGCCTATGCTGATTCTTGTTCACATTGGAGCTAGTTACATTGATGATCTCCTCTTCTTCATGCATGCATGTTGACTTAGTCAAACTTGACTATGTCCTCATCCATTTTCCCCTGTTCACACCCATAAGTGTAAAATCCAACTATTTTGATGATCCCCTTTCACATTAGAATGGGTTTTATTCATGTTTTTATTATTCATGAGCTTCCTTACCCATTTATCCAACTACTAAGTGCAAGAATCAAAATTTAATATTCCTATTAGCTGCATGCTAATTTTAGGAATATTACATTATATCCAAAAAAACCATCAACCATGGACAACCTGTAAGCTCAAGTCACTTTCTGTAGAACAAAATCCATCTTTGGCAAAGGATAATTATCCTTCAGGGAAGCTCTGTTCAAATTTCTGAAATCCACACATAATCTTATCTCTCCATTTTTCTTCCTAACTGGTACCAGATTGGAAACCCAATCTGAATATCTGAGTGGAACTATAATTTTTTCTTGCAAAAGTCTCTTAACTTCTTTTTCAATTGGGGCAAGTAACAGTGGATTAATTTGTCTGAGCTTCTGCCTGTGTGTTTTAACCCCATATTTCAGTGGTATTTTGTGTTGAATAATATCTAGATCATAAATCTTTAAATCTTCATATGACCATGCAAACACATCCATATATTGTTTGAAGAGATCTACATACATTTATTTATATTCCTTAGGAACTCCTTTAAATAACTTGACTATTTTGGGCTCATGCTGAGTTCATAAATTACGGTCCTCCATTTCTCCATCCTGAGATACCTTTTTCTGATTAACTACCACATCATTAGCATCAAAAAATCTCTCAAGAGGCACCAAACCTCTGGGCAAAATATTATCCTTCAATTGAATTATCTTTTGATCACCAATTGTCTGCTTCAGGTTTCTAGACATATCACTTTGACCACTTTCATCAACTTCTAAATCAATTTGACAATCTTCAAAATTTCCAATCATTGTTAAAAATTGATTAATCTGGTCATCATCCTCAAAAGCCTGCCAATGCTTTACATTATTAGGGATTGAAGGCCTGTGTCTCAACTCAATTTCATATCTCAACCTTGGATTAATTGGTGGCTTAAATGTACTGGCTGCAACTGCTAATGAATCGTCCATTCTATTCTCTTCTTTTGGAATAAATTTAAGGTTAAAGGCTTCAAAATAATTTTCAACTAGATCCCACACCTCATTTCTATAGGACCTCAATCTGGGATGTTTAGTTTGACACCAATTCTTAATCTGTCTTATTATTAATTCAGAATCACCAAAAACATAAATAGACTGAATCCCCATTTTTTTGGCTGTTTGCAGGCTTAAAATCAATGCTTCGTACTCAGCCACATTATTAGTAGATTCAAATTCCAGTTTAAATGGAAAAGGTGAAAGGTTACCTTCAGGAGATATAAATATGAATCCAACTCCAGTGCCCTCTTTAGAAAATGCACCATCAAAATAACACTTCCAAATTTTATCTGAATGCATCTCCTTACGTACATTGGCTGAAGAGAGTTGTTCCTTTGAGTCTTCAGCAAATTAGGCATCTCCATGCATCATGAAACAAGAGAGATCCTCCTTCTCTTGGCCATAAATGGGGGAATTACCTGCATCTTTCTTGGTGGTAGTTTTCAGAAATCTAGTTTCTCTGTATAACCTCCTTTCCTCCCCATTAAAAATAGGAATTATGACATATGTGAAATCCAATTTCAAGGCACCCCCAAGCTTTGCTCCCTATGATCTAGACAACAACATACCAAATCTGGCCGGAATATCTGCTACCACAACATCCATCATAATACTCTTGGCTGGAATTTGAGCTAAGGAAACAACCATGTCTTTGATAATACCTACACACTTCACCCTCTTTGAATAAAAGGAATAAAGGTCTCTATATGGCTTAGTGATTTGTAATTTTAGCTCTTTCATCATAGATAATGGCATAAGATTATGTGATGCACCAGAATCAAGCATACAATTATGTAGAATGAAATCATGCAAAACTACTAATATATAAAAAGGTGGAATAGAAGAGTCTACCTCTTCAACATGAGGTCCAAAAGTAACTACTGGCTTCTCTTCTTGAAAATTCACAATATCACCCACCTCATTAGACTGAGATAAATTAATAAATTATGCAATTTCTTCTTATAACCAGGTGTTTTAGCCAACTCAAGAAGAGGTACTTGTATTTTAAATTTTTCTAACTCTTTCGACAAACTGAAAGTTTGATTATGTTTTGTCAAATTTTCAGGTTCTTCTTGATTTTTGTTTGGATTTTCATGTTTCTCAGGAACAGTAACAATCTTCTCCAAAATATTCGAGTCATTAGACTTGATTTGGGAAGCCTCATCTTGCTTCTTCTCCTTTTCTTTTACTGGATTCATGGGTTGCTTCCCCTTGTCTGATTGTTTTATTGAATTTTTCTGTAGTGGAGTCACCATTAGGGAAGGTACTGACTCTGATTATTTCTCTTCATTATCTTGATTTCTCAACCTCTTGTTTGATCTCAAGTCATACTTTTTATGCAATTCTGCTTGCATAAAATTAGTAAAATTTTTACAGTAATCATCCATTTCTTCTTGATCAAATGAAACATCAGCTTCTTTACATTCTTCTGCACATTCCTTTTCACATTCTTCTTCTATTTCACCATCTTCCAAATACACAGTAGAAATTTGATCTTCATCTTCTTTCTGATCATCATCAGCAGAATGTGATGGTGCTGCTTCTATATATAAAGGTGCTTGAACTTGATCCTGATCTCTTCTTTCCCTCTGCAGAATTTGCAGGGGCTGCTTTTTGAATTGGGAAGTAAAAACCCCTCTGTTTTGTTGTACATGTTTATTTTTGTCCATTTCCATCTTTACTAATTTGTTTGACAAATTTTTAATGACCTTAGTCATTTCATCGATCCTTTGATCTTGTGATGACTCCTCTTTAGCTTTTCATTTATCTTGAACTGACTGTTTTTCTTGTACTTTTCCAGCAGCAATCATATTTGCCTCAATCTCCAAGGCATCAGTTTGAATTTGTTCAAGAGTGGGTGATCTTCTTTCTCTCAATGTGAAACTAAAATTTGATGCAAATGCCCCAGCAAAAACAACCCTTGCTCCAATAGGAGGAGGTTTCATTTCCACAGGAAAACGATTGTACAATTTATTAAATCTTTTGATGAAATCACCCATGTTTTCATCTGATTTTTTTTTATAGCATTAAATTATGTTAACGAATAACCATGATATCTCTTTTCACCCCATATTTGGATTAACTGCCTTTCTAATTCATCCCAATCATTGATTGAGCCATTTGGTAATCCTTTGAACCATTTTCTTGCCTCTCCATTTAGAGACTACACAAAAAGTCTCATTACAACATCAAGATGTTATACATTGAAATTTTTGGCAAAAGTGCAAAATAAAGGCAAGTGTTGTTCTGCAATTATTTCATCTTCACCAGTAAATCTAGGAAGCAACTTAAGATATTCTTGAGGCATTACATTCATTGGTTGAGGAAGATTTAATGGTGCATATATGTTCATCAAGAAAGCAGAGGCTGCCATTTTTATGCCTTGATTCACTGCTCCTTGATTAGTGGGAATATGTGTACCAGTTGTAGGTGTGGATGAATGGGGTAAAACAACTGATAAAGGAAGGGGTTGATAAACTAAAGCAGAAGAACTAGCAACTGTATTAGGCTGAGTTTCTGTAAATGTGAAAGATACATATTCGAAATATTTCTATTCTAACTTTGGTTCTTGGAAGTGAGTGGATGAAGACAAGGATTCTTGTTCCGAGAAAGTAAGTTTCTGGTAAATATCCTTCGTTGAAAGAGTATGTGAACTACTGCCAGGTGCAGGCAGTGTGGCATCAGGTGTAGAAAGGATTTTTGATTTCTGGCTCTTTTTAGAAGCCAACTTTTCTAGATTTTAAAGGGTAGAAACCTTCTGCTGAGAGGTATCAGACCTCGTATGTGGCCTCTTGTAAGCCAGAATTAGAAAATGAAACACAGCTTTTAATATCTCCTCCTCTCTGAAAAACCAAAGGAAATGCAAATAAAACCCAGGGAAAAAACTTCGCTTCTTCGTTCCCTGGCAACGGTGCCAATTAATGTTATACATTAAGAGACAATCCATTAGTTTTGATAAGGAATTAGTGCTTAAGCTATTTATATGATTATGTCACAAATTTATTTGTCTCTATTTAATAACCCTCAAGTATTTATCATAAAGCCCTCAAATATCAAATATAATGAATATCTCAAAATGTTGTCATTTGCTTATGTTGAATGAAATGACTAGAAGAAAATGAAAGAAGGAAGTCCAAATTGATATGTTGTTACACAGAATATATCATCTCAAACCCCAGAAGAATTATATGAAAGAAACAGTTAAAAAAAAGGAGCGCTAATTAAGGATTTTAACTCTTGATTACATAGGTAAAAAGATACCTGCTGCTCATTACTTCAATTTATTAAAAGATAGAAAACACAAGATGAAAACTTGAACACATATCAACATAAACATATTCTAGAAACTTCCTCCTCATTCATTAATCCTCGAAAACTTTGAGTACAAAATTATACTCTGAAGGTCCAAAACTCGGAACCTTCCTTCCTCTTGAAAATTACATTAAATACAGTAAAAAATAGTTTGGAACTGTTGTAACCAATCCTAACTACCACAACTACTTAGGAATTCAAAGGCTGTCTATTACATACCTTGAAAATTTCTTATTACAATCACATTGTCTTTGAAAAATTAATATAATGTAAAAGTATATATCCTAATCTATAGGAATTGTTGAGGATGTTGTTGCATTTCCTTGGTCAGCTGATTTGTCTTTCTTTAATGTTGAAAACCCTTTTGGCAAGTCTATTGTCCAAGCTCTGCACTTTTTCCATGGCTCTATCTTCGTCCTGGGCGAATGTTTTAGATTGTGATACTCCAACCTGAATGCAGTGATTAGACTATAGGATGGTGCTTCTGTGAAAAGAGTTTTTACCAACCAAAGTAGCTAAAAATATTTCTGCAGAAAGTTGACCATTGTTTCCCCTTTAAGCACCTGAGTTTTTCGATGCCTATTATCAACTTTACTTTTTGTCATAACTAGAAAATTCTCATAAGAATCCCATGGAAAAAGATTTCCTTCATATCCCCAACATGATGGCAGACCTATTCTTGTTAATTTGTCAAATAACTTTTCAAACTGACTTACTCCTTCTTTAAGTTCCATCAATTTCTTTTCTGTAGCCTTTCTATGGTCATTTCTGACAATCATCTTATTGATCTCTACTGCATATAAGGTCCTGTCTTTAATGTCATTCTCTTCTAATTCCTGATCTGTTTTATAATTAATAAATTAGATGAACCTTCTAGCCCAAATAGCTCTATTAATTGTCTTATGTTTATCTATCATGATTGGTTCTTCACATTCTCTAATAAGACTTTTCTCCTCTTCATCTATCTTAAAACAGCTCCAAATTAATTTCATTTCTGAAATGATATCATTCCAAATGATATATTTGGCTTGTATCAATGAAATGTTTCCTTTTATTCTCTCTTTGATATTTTTAATCTCAGTATTGGCATTCTGAATATCCATTTTGTACTTGTTAGCTTCATTCCCTATGGCTTGAATAAGCTTTGTTGCAGTCTCCAGATATTCTTGAGCCTTTTTCCGATCTCTTTCAGCCATCTGCAACTCAGTATTCAACTAGACAATCTGTGCTTGTGGATCTTCGTTATATGTAGGAAAAATAAAGTACAATTATGGTTATCAATATGATTTTGCAGTGATATTGCATTTTTCTTTATTTTGGAAATTTTTTCATATTTTTGCATGAGTTGTTGTAAAAGATTTTCCTTTTCCTTCTCCACCTCTACAACTTCTACAGCCATAGAATGTTCTCCTGTAAGAAATTTTAGCTTTTTCCTCAATGTAAATATTTCTGCCTTAGCACTTTGCATAAATTTATGTACATCAGTCTTGTCACCAGGGTCCACTCCAATATTTACAATGATTTTCTTTAGCTCATCATTCTAAACTGTTAAAGCTCTTTAGTTAGATTTATCTAACTTTAATTTCTTAAGTACCTTTCCCAACATATTTTCTGCCTTCGTTGCCATTGCATTGGTCTTCGCCAGGTCATTCACAATCAACTGACTAGTTTACATATGTAAATTCATCTTATCCATCAGGGGAATCTTCTTCACATCTACAATCACATTTAAAGTATTGAAATTGTTAGAAGAACCTATTGACATGTCTATAGGATGTGACAGGGAAATCCTGAATTGATCTTTCTCAAGATCCATGACAGTCAAAAGTCTTGTTTGATCTGATGCAACTTGATATTTAGCTTGGGCCTCCATGATGGCCTTCATCTTCTGATTCCTTTCTTTAGTTTATGTAAACATATGTTTGATCAGAGGTACTTGTTCATGATAGATTTCATGACTCCTGGGTGAAGCAGGAACATTTTGTTCTTCTCCCAAATGTAAAGAAAAACCAGGTGGGTTAGATGTATATTCTTCAATAAACTTTGTCCTCTTCTCAGCTCCCTGCTCCTCATCATCTAAATCAATCATTTTTTATTTGCTTCTTTTGTTTGATTTCTCTGATATGATAGGAGTCTGAATGTTTGAACCTACTGAACTCATCATACTTTTACTTTCTATCTTCTCCAAATCTGGCCTACTTTCATGAATGAAAGTTGAATACCCATTCTCAATTCTTCTATTCGAAATTACATTGTGAGGGTCATAAGCCCAACTTTCCCCTAATAGCATATGCATCTCATCTAACATTTTGGTAACCTCCTCAAATGCCTATCTCATATTGACTATGAAAGGGCCTACATTCATGGGTAGTTTGTACATGTGCCCCTTTTTCATGGGCACAAAGTGAACCTGATCAACATTTAGGCTTTGTTGAATAAATTCCAAGGAAAATAGCCTCATAGGCACAAACGTTGGAAGTCTATAAGGCTCAACACTTGCTCCATATAGCCTAATTTCAGAGTAATCCTCAAAAACAAACCAATCATCAAATTTTCAATTTACTCCTAAATGAAAATATTCATGGGCTTTAGGTAGAAAATAGGGAGGAGGAACTCCATTCAAGATTTTATATGCAATTGACATGAAATAACTGGAAAAATCAAACAATTTAGCTTCATTTTGCTCTCTTCTTACTACATATGTCCAGAACACTATTGTTTTCCCTTTCTTGTTTATATCCATAATATTTAGACCTAGATGCATGAACTCTTCCACATTTTGATATAAGAACAAGTAGAACAAGTAGACAATCAATGAAGGAAATTTAAAAGAACTTGTTAATGAAAGGCTCATTAACTGTGAATTAACTACTTCCTGCCAATATGATGGAATATCCAGCACTATTGCTAGCTTTGTCATCATGAAAAACATCCCCAAGGCTAATTTATCAACTGTACTGTCATCATCTTTGCCCAGAATTTCCGCAATGTTGCTTAATACTAGTCGAATTTCTGCATCAAGAATCTCCATGGAAAACTCTTTGTTGCCCGGCTGAAATTGCTTTGTGTTTGGCTTAAAAAAATATATGAACTGATTAAACTCTTCACCTGCAAGATTATCATAATAGGTTACCAGAGAATCATTAGAGAACTGAACAGATGACTTTGACTCAAGATAGCAAAGGGCTTGGCGAATTAACTAGGTAGACACTTGCAAAACATTCTCTCCCTGACAATTCATAACAAAACACTTCCCACGGTACAAGAATGACACCAACCAATAGATAAATTCAGGAAAAAGGTGGGTCTTTGGGATACATGCAGAAAGCACTCCAGACTTGACCATGGTAATATAAACAGGGGAGGCTTTGTCATTCAAGATGAATTGCTGATAAAACAGAAGGTGAATTATAGAACAAAGGGTATCTTGAATATCCCCCTCGGTGTCCATGAAAGGGATATGACTAGCAGAACCTGACAAGGATGAACACTTAGCCATGACTGAAAATTATCGCAAAGAACAACTCACAGGGTGGTCAATTTTACTAGGGTGACAGAAGACTAAAACAAGACGCAACATAAACTAATCACAAATGATTTGAAAAAAAATGTGAATTTTGTTTAAATAGGTTTCACGGCCTTAAATTTTAATGCTGACATGATGCACCAACAAGCCATTGATTTCACCCGACGTGGAAGATAGCTGTGAACAACTCAGTGCCCTACATCACTGTGAGGGGTCTCGAGGTACGAAGGAAAATTTTGGCTGGTGCCCCCACATTCAATCTCCACCGTTCATCTCTATTGTCCTCGCAGTCAACCCAAACAACTGCAGAGGCACTCATCCTATTATTTCAAGCACTGGTTGTGCCCACGGGTTGGGCCTTTTGATAAGAAACTAAACCATCAACACTTTCCGCCCAACAAACTGATCGAACTTTAAACATAAATGCGGAACCCACTTTCATAAAGTTTAAAGTGTTTAAACTTTTAACTCCAATATATCAACATAAATGTTTTTTATGCCAAAGTATAATGATTTTAATACTTTAACATAATTTAGACAATTTTAAATTTTTTTTATATTTTCAAGAATTGGAAATAAAAGGATATGCAAACGATCAACAACACCAATCATGCATGCGCTCTCTGTAGAAACTATGGGCACTACACCCACCATTTTCCAGAGATCTTGTGATATAGGGATGCCTTACATGTGATTGAGCGATCCTATCAAGATGATCCCTCCATCCAATCTGTCGGCGATGAGCCTCGCACCATCCTATATTTACAAGAGGAACATAGGATGGTATAAAGACCCCCGGTTATGCCCATTATATGTTGTACGCTATGCGATGAACATGGCCACTTCCTTGAAGAGTGCGCAGCCCTGGAGCTCATCTACAGATGGTATCCAATTGAAAGGGTTTACTACGTCGGACTACGAGCAGCACAATTCACATTCCCGTTATGTGTCGACAACACCTTTTGGAGAATTTTCACTACATACCTCGCTTTCGGCTAGCCCTTTTTAGCCTCCTCTCAACCATAGTCTACCTTTCCCAAGAATATGACATCGATGCCAAGTCCACAAGTAGCTCCGTGACCCAATCGGATGAGATGAGCGCATCCATCATGTTTTTGACAGCCGAAGAACGGCCCACCAGGGAACCCCTAGTTACCCCTAACCACTCTTCACAGGAACAAACAGCATGTAGTTATGTAAAAAGACAGACCATGAAGTCGTTGATTTCCTTGATTTAGCAGCCTTCCGATGCCAGTTCCCCATCAGCCCTCAAACCGAACTTGACGAAACCTTCATATCAAATATATTTTGCCTGATATGTCAGGGCAATCATTATGAGCGACATTGTACTTATGCCTCACAAATTCTTCCCACCATCGATATGATTAATTCCATAGAGAAGAGACAATACGAACCCTGGGAATGGCATAAAAATTACATCATCGGGTCAATGTCCCCACCCCCACAATGGTGTATCAAGCAAGATAAGACAACACACCAACAAAGTGTAACCTCAGCCAAGACTAGGATAACATGTGGCCTATGTGATCTGAACGATCATCGAGTCAACCAATTCAGAGAACTGAAACCCCTTGTAAATAGTCTCCGCATAGTCACTTCTCTCCCTCTAAAACTTCTCTCCAACCAAGAGAAGATCACGCGCACTTATTTCCAATTTTGTTCGCACTTTCACCATACGTTTAAGTGTTTACATCTCCCCAAGCTAAGAGCGGCATGAGCTACGTTGAGTCTACACCCCACCAAAGAGGTAGACACACCTAAGCCAACAATATGGAAATGGAAGCAGAAGACAACCTCTTCTACGATCGACCCTTTCCAAGCATCCACATTAGGAATAACGAGTAGCATAGAATCCCACACTATCTACTCCGTTGGCTCCATGATACCGTGCACCATCTGCACTGGCCAAAATCACACACCAGAGTCATTCCCGTTAATGGAAACATTCAAGCACCTCTGTGGCAAGCGTAATTTCCACCTACCAGAATCAACCATCCTAGCGGGGAACCCAACCTTGCGCTCATACCGAATCCCATTAAAGAGATTCTTCCCCGCCAAACGCCAATGACACAATTCACCATATACAATTTGTATCAGCTCATATTGGTGATAGGATTACTACCTCCCCCCTGTCCCAATATTTCCACCATATTCCTGTCACAAAAAACCAAGGTACCTTGCACTTTTGCATTGATTTCCTCAAAATCCAAAATTTGCATGCTGCCATCGAACTCCTCAATGACACCCAGCCTCTAGAGCAGCACCTAGTACAACTAGAGCTTGTCAACAAAAATTGATGACAATCGTTGTATCACAATGAGGCCCACAAGAAATGGGTAAAAGCATCATTCTACTGCCACATCACCCCTCGTTCATTCACCAAGGGATAATTAGTCCTCCGCTACGATGTCGCAAAAGAGGCCTTAGGGCCAGGAAAGTTCGAAACCTTGTGGAAAGGACCCTACATCATTAAACACTGCCTTCGACAGGGGGCATACATCTTGATGGAATCGGGTGGGACTTACCTCACCAACCCGGTCAATGGCCTTTACCTCAATAAATTCTACCCATAAGGGCCCCGATGGCCCTTCCCCTAGAGTGAGAGTACACAAAAAACCCAACCACTCAAAAAAAATTGACCCAAAGATATTTACAAAGCACTCAAAGTATCACCATGGATAACCAAAACAAACCCTATTTCGGATTTTCTAATGGAGCATCAAGATGGTCTCAAAATTCAGCCACAGCCGCCTGGGTCATTTACCGCCCTAACCGATCACCACTGTGTTCAAATGGTGTGTGTATCAGTTCAGCAACAAACAATCAAGCATAATATGACATCGTTATCAGACTTATGTGCGACGCCCTCCATCAAGGCACTCGCTATATGCATATCTACCTCGATTCATAGTTAGTAGTATCACAGTTGAACCAAACATTTGAGATAAGAGATACACATTTTTTTAGAAAATATTTGCATGCCAAAATATTGAGCAAACAATTTGACTATATCACATTTTCACATGTACCAAGGAGTCAAAACCAAACAGCTGATCACATAGCTAACAATATCCTAACCTATAATGCATCTTGAATAAACCATCATACATAAAACCAAAAATATAGATATCCATCAGCATAACAAAATACATAAATTGAAACAGGTGATACATCATGTAGAGCCACAAAAAAAATTATCTCTCATATATATATCAAAAAATATGTATATCCGAGTACAAAAAATAGTGTCGTCGGTCCAATAGCTAGCCCAAAGATAAAAAAGTTGTCAAAAATAAGGGAAGCATCCTCATAACAGGTGCTTTCCCTGTGTACAAAACTACTCTAGGGGGGTGCCCCCCTTAAGCAAGCACCTGGACCCACCACTACTCCTGGTACCACCACCGGAGCTGCTGTCACCACTACAATCGACACCCGACGTAGAGTGGGCCGATAATCCCTCTCGCGGTCCATCACTGTCTCTAACCATACCTCCTCGAATTCATCCATGAAACCTTGAGCAGTCATACCCTAGGTCAAGTGGTCCACTCCACCCTAAAAGTCCTCAAGAGCAATCACCTGAGCTGTCAGTACTGCAATGCATACCTCTGCCGCATCAGCAAGAGCTCGCTCGGCTGTAACCTCTACAGCAGTCGAGCTGCTACCCTCACCTGAGGGGCCAGCACCATCTCCACCAGGTCCACCGTCACCACTGCCTAGTCCACCTGCATCACCTCCTCCCTGACCACCTTGAGGTCGTCGCGGAGAATTGTGGCCCACCAGTCAGGCCACGAGGCGACCCACCTCGCCAACATCTGCACGGGTAACCAAAACAATGTCAGTGTCACTAACAAAACACGTAAGTACATACATACTCGAACAAATGCAGAAAAAACATATAAACCATACCTGCCGATCCCCAAACATAACTAAAAGGGAGACCCATGTCTAGGTCACCCTGGAAGTCCATCCCCGCATATAGGTATGGCAGGAACATCTGTGGGTTGGCCTCGAACCAGGCTTCTATCGTGGCATTCTAGTAATTCCCCACCATGCCACCACCACCTCATGGCATCACTGGAGCCCACCTCCTCATACATGGCTCCCATGGCCCCCCAATAGGCACCGCCACCACTGGCCTTAGCAGCACCACCTATCATACATGATGCTTCATAGGATACTGGCGTACGCAAATGACTTCGATCCACATTGTACCTTGTTCAATTGCGACACCATACCGTCAAAACAAAAGCGGGCGAAGTCAAAGAAATGCCCAGACCTCAACCAGCGCAAAACTCCAACCTATGGGCTAGATTCCCAATGTGGAGAAAATGACCCCGAAAATCATACTATCACTGCCAAATCACAATGCTCTGCCACATCTGTAACTGATGCAATGCTGATGCATCCCTCGGTAAGAGCCCCCCCCCCCCCGCAATGATGCCTATGGAATATATCTAGGTTCACTCTCCCAGAGGGAGTGGGTACCTTAGTGCCTCATCCTGAGGCCGTAAACTAGTCATAAAAAGGATATTCATCTTGGGATAGATCACCAAGTTCATCCCCTGCAACATGAACATGTTGTGCGTCCTGCGCCAGTGTTGTATAATGTAGCACAGTAAACGGTCCTGCGACCGAAGAAACTCATTTTCAGCAAAATTCAGAAGGGCCCATGTGGCCAACTAACATCATGCCCCAGCATCAGCAACTAGAGTGGTCTGGATCTTAGGCCAGTCCCGCTCCCTCCACAATAACCTGTCATCAACACAGGTACCCATCAGTACAGAGAAAAAACCCAAAAATAGACAAAAAACAAAAAAAAACTCACCCCAGCCTTTGTGCACCTGTCCCTCAGACAGGCGCGCTTAGCATGTGCCTGTATTTTTCACAGGCGTGCCTTGGCGCACTAAAATTGGGGAACAAAGTGCCCTTGCATGCCTGTCCCTCAAAATTGCACGCAAGGAAGGCGTTCTTTTGACCAAATCGCCCGTACAATCTAGGGGAAAAGTCACTCAGAGTCTGCACAAACCCAATTTGTACGGCCCCCAGCACAATCAAACTGTAAAAAATAAAATGCAAGACGTCATGAAAGTTACCTCGGCATAGTATCGCTAGTCCCTGGTACACGGGCTGACCACAAGACCGCAACGGCAAGAAAGGCTACGTAAACACCTTTAACCTCTCAAACCTCAACAAGTACAAATGAATTGAATAAGGGCCATATTCATCTATTTATTACCCTTTTCAAAAAATTTGTAGGGCCATAATGAGAGATCAGAGGGTCCATTCTATGAACCATAATTTGCACCATCATCAGTACTCCATGATGAATGGAAGCGATGCCACATATTCGCTTTCCGGAAAAAATGATTTTTCAGCACCAGCAGGTATACCCTCTCTCATATTCCTTTTTAAAATCTCATGCCTTTAAATAATATTTGATGAAAAGAAGATTCTTTCACTTGAGGTAGTTTTTTTTGTAGAAAAAAACCCGCAAACCATTCACAGCACCATCTACAGAAAGTTCCAGAGCAGGTATCATTCTACCCCCAGCATGATAGAGTCCCAGAAAACTTTGCATATCCTGACATCATTTCTCCATCAGAAATAAACCATTAGGTCCTCATATCCGACAGTGTTTATCATCACCTCAGCCTGAACATGATAAACATCCGCGTTGGTCGGTAGAGCCTCCCCTCCATGGTGCTCGTCACCCAAAGTAGACCATATATCACAACAACAGTGATTCCATGGCCATACCACTTCAGTCCGATAAGCACCTCGTGCCCATCCATTCATCATGCATAAGGTAAATTTTACCATGCTAACTAAAACCCCCTTCCCGGACAACCAGGTTGTACAAGTAGATAAAATGTGCACCACCGTGCATTGCATTTGGCCCACCATACCTCCACCAGCATAATCCCATCTACAACAATTTTTCATTCGCTTCATCAACCCCACACATGAGACCAACCAATGGGACCCCCACCCTCAGAAAAACACCTTCCTCATGCCTTTAGTGAGTGAACACTTTCATTTTTTGGGGTACCCGTCTCTTTGTTTTGTATAAACCAAACCCCATTATTTTGTTCTTTTGGTAAGTGTACCAAGACCGCAAACGGTGCACTTCGCCCCTTCACCCTCATATTTCATCTTTTCTCCCATGGCAACAGTCCCTGATCTCCCTTGGTCAGATTATTTCACCCCCACGCACGCACCATCACGACATTCATAGCCAGTTTACAGCTGCCATGGAAGTCCTACCGACTCCAAGGATTTTCCCCTCAGAAATAACTATGTCTACTGCCAAGCTTCTTAAGTATACTCTGACCTCAGGCCACTGAATCCCCATCATCAGTTTTCAGTCACCTCTCACCAACATTCCTATGTTAAACCCATCACATCCAAGTCCCCAACCCCTCAGGTCGATGACCCATGGTTTGGTTAAGGCTTCCTTTTTGTCGACCTCGACACCTCTTTCCCAAAAAAGGAAGCGATACCTTGGATCACCCCTCCCCATGCAAAGGGGTATCCTCGAGTAGCACTGTGGGAGACATCATTGTCCAAAAATGTCATCGATCCTTTGGAAATTCAACTACAACAACTGCTTTCATATCAATATGGTATCGTACCTTACAACCATTGCACTTTGATCAGATCTATCGAAGACCCGTGCCTCCATAAGTGTCTCTATCAAACAATGCTTACACGGGAAGGTCCCAGCTAGTACATATGCATACATTGTGTAGCTAGATGCCATACCAAGTTTGCGCATATGGGTACCACATTCTACCTATCGTCAAAGAAAAATGCCCCTGAGGGTGTCATCAGTCGTCGTCAACAACCGCCAGCATCACTACCATAGTAGTGACACAGACAACACATGTATCTGTCAATTTTGTTTAACTAGCCATAGCATCACAAGCATGGGACATGCCTGCCTCGTTACAATTTTGTATATATGTTGTAAATTTTATTTGCTTGCAGGGATCCCTTAGACATGGTCATTCTTGGAACCAGTGCAGGGTGTTGTCAACTCCAAAGCTTCACGCAGGTCTCCCTCTCTCTCTATGCACGATACAGAAAAGAAACTATAATGTATTTTGGCTATACAGTCCTTCCTAGACCTCACACATTAGGGGGCAACTGTTAACATTTGAAAATTGTACAACAGAAGATGAAATTAATTAATGTCAAGCCAAGGGATTTACAGGGTAGGAAGACATTATGGAATCAAGAAAGTATTTAAAATCTCTAAGGTTTTGAGAAAATAAAATTTGAACTAGTCATAAAATGCTATTTGCATGCATTATCCTTTGATAAGAGTGCCTTTTGCGCACCTTTTTTCCCGATAAGCGCGCATTCCTAAAAGTGGAAAAATATCACTTTCCAAGACCACAGAAAGCAAAGGACAATTACTCCTTATATGAAGCCGCCTAAGGACAGCCACCAGCGCCTCCTTAGACACTATGTGAGCATACAAAGGAATATTTGGAGCAAAAAATGGAATCATACCTCTCCCTTTGTCACCATCCACCATGTATCAAGGGAGGGAAGGAGGATTTTAAATCCCCTATATAAAGCCACCATGAGATGAATAATGCGTGATCACATTGTTATGCTGGCTAGAATTTCCCAAGCAATACCAACAGTGTGTGACCCGGAGCTGGAGATAGAGGGGACTCGATTGTTGGCCATCCAACAATTTTATTCAATCACAGCAGAGAGAGAGGGATCTTGCACCAAGGTGAGCATGGAAAACAACATCCTTGCATCGGGACCTAGAACCATTGTCTAGGGGGGCTTTGGAAAGTGGGTAAAATTTCTTCTCTGTATCAAATGTTTAATAAGAAGGTGCCTAAAGCCACTATTTGCACTATTATCATTTGACTCTCTTCAATAGCTTCTGTATATTTTTGTTTTAGTTTTAGTTTAATTTGAGTATACATTTGCATGATTTTTCCTCTAGATTGTATGCTTTTGAACTCCACCACATTTTACCTATTACCTAGAGTTTAAAGGGTTGAACCACACCCTTTAAACTGGTGGGATTTCGTACATTAGTGCACCAAATCCACCACAACAACCATCTCCACTTCTCTTTAGTGCATGTTAATCCATAAACTATCCTATGCTTTTTCACTTGAACAAATGCTACAAACATGGAATTATGGGACTATGAAAAAGAACCTTTTGAAGCACATTTTTTTTTAGTTAATCGGTTCGATATATATTGTTTTGACATTGCCGTCAATTTTTTTCTTATGCATATTTTCCATAATATATAATATGATCATTAGGACATACATCTATAGCTTAATACTTCATTCCAATTTCTTTCATAATGTCATATAAATCTTGGTATGTGCAAGGTAAAGTATTTGATGATGGTAACAAAATTTCGCCTAACAATATACAACATAAGAAGTCACTAGTTAGTGTTATAAATAATATTAATTGTAAATATTCCATTCTTATTTTACACATTAATTAACAAAAAAAAAATGAAAAATATCAACCTTTATGTATAATATGTGATGAAACATATTAGATACCTTTGGATATATGCCATACAAGTGTTTGACAAACCATTCATAACCTTTAAGTTCACCAACAATAATGTAGTGGAGAGAATATTTGCTTGTGTTCCTTCATAAAGTGATGTTGTTGCCTTTTCTAGCAAAGGTTCATCAAGAATACTATCATCATTGTACTCATCCTCATAATTGATTGGTTGAGCGAACAAGTCTTGGATCAATTCATTTGTCCCATCATCTGAAACTTTGTTATTATTGTTAACTTCTTCCATGGGATCATTAACTTGATCTTTGATATTTTATCCATGTTCCTCAACTTGTATAACATTTCTACTACTAATTGGGGCATTCGAACACCATTTAGGGGACCAAGTTGACTTTATAATTCGAAACAATCGTGAAAATCAAAATAAGTCTACATAACAAAAATATCATACCAATATAAAATTTTACAAATACAATTAATATAAACACAATAGATAATGAATATATAGTTTACCAAGGGACAATATTCCTTCAATCCCCCTTAAATATGCCCATGTTTACAACATTGTATTTTATTTATTTCTCTTAAAACGCTTACAGTATATAATCCCCCACATTCAGTGCAAGGGAAATAACATATACCATCATCCCCTTGATTTTTCCCCACCTAATGTTTGTTAACATTCTTCCCCACATAAAAAATATGTGATGATTATGTTATAAAATTGAGTAGCATACTAGATCTATTATATTTTGTTACAAAATTGATATATATAAGGATAAATCTATTTTTCGCTCAACAAGAAGACCTCACAACCTTTTAGAACCGTTGTAATTATAGCAAAAATGTTGCAACTTCTCTTAAAACAAACATATTTATAAATTTATTTACCATTGGAATTCCGATAGAAGTTGAACAAGTCAAGGGTGACTAGTCAAAAAGTGACCCAACCTCCCATTAATAGCACAGTAGATAGATAAAAAGGTTGCTTGTCAGTATTGTGACGAACATTAAATTATGTCTCTCTTATGACGATATGGATAATACCGTTAATAGCACAATAGATAGATAAAAAGGTTGCTCGTCGGTATTGTGACGAACATTAAATTATGTCTCTCTTATGATGATATGTATAATACTGTCAAAATTACAACATCTTGAAGACATATCATTAGAATACCGACAAATTCAGGTGGATTAAAAAGAGAATTAAAAAAAAAATTGACGTTAATTCTTATAATTTTATATGGTACGGCCAATTTTAGCCATACCATCATACTTTCCATCAAAATTTATTACTATATATAGTAGTGATTCCTCCATATCACCATCACATCCAACAGTCATGGAAATTCCACACATACAATCATCTCATTCCTTTTTTTATGAGTTTTGGCCACATAACACTCCACATCATGTAAATTAAGCCACTAACTAAGGTCATCTATGCCAACTATTGGTAAACACTTATTCAAAGGAGAATTTAATGCATGAATTTCATTCCATTCAAACCATAATCCACCAAAATATATCTAGTGGCCCTCTCAAACGTGCCAATAAACACACATGTGAGTCAATTTTTCAAAATATGCTAATTGACCCCTCATTAGAGAAATTTTGAGGTAAAAAATGGGCCTAAAAAAAATGTACAACAAAAATAAACTTTATAAGAACCAATAGGATTCAATATGATGATGCCAACCATGCAAGATGATTCACCATTTTTGGAGTAAAAAGGTTAAAAGATAAATAAAATAAAATAATATAATAAAATAAAACTACTTTTTCAACTCATATTTTTAACTTATCTCCCTATGATTTTAGTCAAATTTAGAGCAGGAGTACTCGTTGGATGCAGAATTTAATTTTGCATCCAAGGAGCACCAATGTTGCATACTTTCAATGAACCCCACTACACAAAAAATGTGAAATACACGAAAATTTGTTTTTGCAATCAAATTTTTTCATGTATCTCACACTTTTTGTATAGTAGGGTCTATTGAAAGTATGCAACATGGGTAGTCCTTGGATTAAAAGTTAAATTATGCTTCCAATGAGTGGTCGTGCTCAAAAATTGAGTAAAATCATAGAGAGATAAGTTGAAAAAGTATTTTTTTCTTTTTCCCCTCCAAAACTTGATGAGGTAATATAATATTATTTTATTATTTCCACTATTATTTTATAATATTTCTTAGGAGGCACATTTTAGACCTCAAAATTTCTTTAATGGCACCTCAGATTTTACATGTTGTGGTACCTTCCATGTCACCATGTATCTCATGCTACATCTTTGGGATTTTGCAAATCTCAACTCACCACCAAAGGAAATCATTAGGGCTACGTAGGCACTCCATTCACAAATTAATGCATTTTATCATTAACACGAAGAGGTCTCAATCCATTATCTAGATTTACATAAACAACAAAATATTTTGAATATATATAATAAATTTTATATCAAAATCATCAGACGATGTTCGATCTCGATCATTTGATATGCATGTAACTAGTATATATTTTAAGAAACAAATATTTCAATGATTTGATCCTAATTTTCATTTTGTTCATGTTTTTTATTGCAAGAATGAGCTTGGATGTGATCAAGTAATGAACTGGCATGAATAATTTTGAAATATTGTCATGGAATCAATTTCTATATCAAATGCATGGAAAATGAAAAGTGAAATTTGGCTATCCATGGAACGATATATTTACAAATATGCAATGACTTTAAATAAATCACATATATGACAACCATGGTCCAAAAATATAGCAACAAACAAGAGGCTCAAGACCATTGAAAAACAAGCAACATATTAGTTCATATTTGCAGAAAATGGCCAATCTCAAATTCTGAATTCAATTTTGTTTATATGTTTTCTTTCCTGATATCTTGGTATCTTTTTCTAGATACGATTGTCATCTTTGTTTGATTCTATTAATCGCATATTGCTTGTTTTAATGAGTATTTTTTATTAGCATAATATTCTTTGTGATTTGCAGAATGTGACGAATTCTAAATAAAATGTCCAGTGATTCATCAGTTTACATCTGCGTGTGTATATATATATATATATATATATATATATATATATATATAATTGGTATCTTTCCGTATAGAACGTAATTCACCTATTGATTATACTTCATTAAGACGTTATATTCATCAAACCATTAGTTTATTAATCGCATATTGCTTGTTTTACTGAGTATTTTTTATTAATATAATATTCTTTGTGATTTGCAGAATGTGACGAATTCTAAATAAAATGTCCAGTGATTCATCAGTTTACATATATATATATATATATATATATATATATATATATATATATATATATATATAGATAGATATAATTGGTATCTTTCCGTATAGAACGTAATTCACCTATTGATCATACTTCATTAAGACGTTATATTCATCAAACCTTTAGTGTACTTATTATTTCTTATTTTTCATTCTATTTAGGTAGAGCCCCATTACCTTTTCATATTCATAGAAAGACCGCTCTGTGGCAGAGGACGAGGACCGCTCGGAGCCTTTGGCTATGGTTATGGCATTAATTTCTATTTCATTTTTACTAGTGATTGGCATACCTGTTGCACTTGCCTCTCTTGATGGTTGGTCAAGTAGCAAAAATGTTGTATTTTCAGGTGTATCATTATGGATCGGATCAGTCATTTTTGTAGGTATCCTTATATATATATATATATATATATATATATATATATATATATATATGGTTGTGTATATTTTAATGTTGAAAAGATATTTGGATAAGCATGGGTTGGAGTGTGATTTCATTAAATGTTTAAGCTAAACAACATATCGGTTTGAAGATCATTGTGAGAGGATTATAAATAGTTTGATGTATTATGATAATATTTTTCTTATTATAACATTGACTCCAGAAGCTATTAAGTAACAAATTTAAACAAATGGAGCCTAATTTTAAGGATTCTTGTTTTATTGTGATTATGTAATTATTTTGAGATGGAGAACTTTATTTATTATAAAAATGGATTATTTTAATAAAATAGGGGGATGGATTGCTAGTTATGTAGAATGATATTGATGCTTAGTATGTTATTATAATAGGGATAAGTCTCTAAAAATAGAGAAACTGGTTGTGATGTTTTCTATTCTTCTTATTTTTTTGTAAACTATGTATTTTCAAAGGAGAAGAAAAGAAGTCCTTGCCTATAACTTCACTTCTTATTTCTATCCCTTCTGCAGTCATTTTTCATGTATTCAAGTTTTATATGTAAGATGTATCGATACATTTGAAATTTGAATATTAATTAAATCAATATTTTGCGCATGTATGTAGCTTAAACATTAATTTTATTGTGTTGAATGATTGTAGATAACATGCAATGCTTAAGTATATTTAGAACAACAAAGAGAATGTATTGTCTCTATTTCTTGAATTATGAGGTGTTTTATCACACTATTGTTGTAGAAATTATACAAACATATGTATATCAATAGATTCAATCTGATCAAGAAATGTACTAAAGCAAGATATTGAATCCTTCTACAAATCAATTGTGGAAAATAAACACGATCACCAATCACAACAAGTAAAGAAAGAAGAAAATCAAACCACAACACAAATATTTTCTCGGGGAAAACTTGCTACTCAAAACCCCTCTATATTCTATTGTATATTCACCATGGAATTATGAAACAATTACAATTCACTCTTCTCACAAGATTCTCCTGCACTCTCACAATTGTCTCACACTGACCCAAACAAAATCTACCAACACTTAGCCAATTGCTTGTCTCTAATCAAACTGCCCTGCTTGCGTAATTCATGTGGAATAAAATCCCTATTCTTTAGGAATTTCAGCCTTCCAAACCTACGCAATTCTCATAGGCAATCCAATGGATGTCTTGTTGCATGCAAGAAGCCAACTAATGATACAACTGATAGTTAACATCCCTTTAAAATTTGTCTCAACTGGGTATCCACTAGAACTGAAATGCATGCAACTATTAATAGTAAATCATTAGTTGCATGGCAGATCACTACATGTGAATTAAATCTTATTTAATTCACTTGATCTCTCACTAGTGCAACAAACAGTTACAACTAATCCAACTGACTTTAACTCAATTAATTGAGTTAACTGATTTATCATGCATTAAACTAATGCACTAATTGCAATTTCAACTCCATAACTAATAGAATCACTCTGCATGCCTCGCCAACCACCCTCAACTCGAAATTCATGAGCTAACTGAGTTTATCACACTGAGTTAAATATTACAAGTGATTATGAGATAATATCACATTTTATTATCCAATTTAATTAATGGAAAATTAAATTAGACACGCATTTCTTGTTGACTTTTCAACACTCCCTCTCAACAAGAAAGGGAATATCTTCCACCCCGATCCTGCCTCTATGGTATTCAAATTTTCTCCTGGGGAGCACCTTCATTAGAATATCTATATCTTGATCTTTTGTGGGAATGTACTGAAGTAACATAATGCGCCTCTGAACACAATATCTGAGATGGTGGTACCGGATTTCTATGTGCTTGGACCTATCATGGAATACTGGATTAACCAAGTGTTTAATGCAACTTTGGTTATCACAATATATCACAGTCGGATCCATCTGAGAACCAAACAAACCAACTAGGATCTTTCTCACTTAGATGGCCTCACATGCAACCTAACTTGCTGCCATGTACTCTGCCTCGGCTGAACTGAGTGCCACAGATCGTTTCTTCCTGCTATACCAAGAAATTGGTGTTGCTCCTATGTTGAAGATCCCTCCTGATGTTCTCTTTCTATCTGATGGATTGTCTGCCCAATTTGCATCCGTGAAGCCTTGAATATTCACTCCCTTTGTTCGTCTGTACCATAATCCATACTCTATAGTGCCCCTGAGATATCTCAAGACATGCTTCCCTGCCTTCCAAAATAGCTTGATCGGCTTAACCATATCTTGAATCAACTATTTAACTACGTAGCAAATGTCTAGTCCGGTGTTCACCAAGTACATCATTGAACCCACTAGCTTCCTGTAAATAGTAGTGTCCACTACCTCACCTAAAGTAGCATCTTCCTTCCTCTAGTTTCCTGGAAGAGGAGTCTCCATGGGTTTACAGCTCTCCATGTGAAACTTACTTAGAATCTCTTTGGCATCACTTGCCTTGAGAAACAAATAGCTCACCATCCCACTGCTATATTTCCAAACCAAGGAAATAGTGAGGAGTCCCAGGTACTTCATTTCGAACTCCCTTGCAATATCCTCCTTGCAAGAAGTTATCAGTTGCTCATCACCTGTCAAAATTAGATCATCAACATAAAGTACTAAAATCAAGAGCTTACCATCAACCACAATCTGGTATAGGTTTGCATCCACTTCAATTTTGGGAAAGCCCAACCTAGTGAAATAGTTTTCAAGTATAGTGTACCAAGCACGAGGTGCTTTCTTCAGCCCATACAGTGCTCTCTTGAGTCGGCACACATCTAAATCACTGTCAAAGATCTTAAAAAATTTTGGATTCTCTATGTACAGTTTTTCCTCAATAACTCCATTTAGAAATGCAATTTTCACATCCATCTGATGTATCTGCCACCCCATTTGTGCTGAGAGTGAAAGGATAGATCTAATCAATGAGTATCTCGAAACCGGTGTGAAAGTCTCCTCATAGTCAATCCCTTCAACATGTGAGAATCCCCAAGCTAAAAATCTAGCCTTGTGATTCTCCACACTCCCATATGTCACCTTCTTCACCTTCTGGATCCATCTAGATCCAACCACTGATTTTTCGACTAGTCTTGGGACAACTTCCCATGCAATGTTCTTGATGATGGAGTCATGCTCCTCAACCATAGCATCAACCCAAATTAGTTGTTGCACTGCTTCCTCAAAGGAGGATGGTTCTGCCACAATTCACTTGCTCATAAGAGCCATGTATCCAGTAAACATGTTTAGAGATTGTCTCTGTCTGCGCAGTGAAGTAGGTGCTCCTACATGCTCTGTCGCATAAAGTCTCAATCTATCAACTTACGTGATGCGCCTTCTACCATTTCTCGTGTATGGCTCTGCATGAGTGTTTTCTGCCACTCCATGATCCTCCGCATGTGGTTTCTCCACATCTTTAGGTTCATTCTTTGGAACCAAGAGTTCCTCCTCTACATGCAAATCTAGCTCCCTCTCAAGGGACAGTCACATGGCTTTCTCCTCATCAAATTTTATATCTGGTCTCACAACAGTAATCCTTCTATTTGGAAAATACACCCGATAGTTGTGGGGAATATTAGTGTACCCCACAAATATCCCAATCTCAGTTGTTGATTCAAGCTTCTTCTTGGAATATTTGGTCACGTGGAAATAGAAAGATGAACCAAAAAATTTAAAATATGAAACATCATTTTTCTTGCCAGAAAAAGCCTCATTTGGTGTACTCATGCCAATTATCTGATGAGGACTACTATTTTGCACAAATACCATTGTGTTGCATGCTTCTGCCCACAGATGCAACAATAGGCCCTGATCATGCAACATCGCCCGTGTTGCACCCACTATTGTTCTGTTATTTCTTTCTACGACCCCATTCTATCGTGGATTATGAGGTACAATCAACTCTCTCTGAATTCATTATTTTCTACAGAAGTTCTTGAATTCATTGGATATGTACTCACCACCATTATTGATCCTAAGAGCCTTCACATGATTCCTCGTGTCTTTCTCCACTAGTGCTTTGAACTCACAGAATTTTGAGAACATTTGATATTTCTTCTACGTGAAGTAGATCCAGTAATTTCTAGAAAAATCATCAACAAATATCACATAATACATGTGCTTTGTTGTCAAAGCTGTAGAGAATGGTCTAAACACATCTAAGTGAAATCTCTCAAGGATTTCCGAAGCTCGGTTCTCCTTCTAGTGAAAGTGGCCTTTTCATACTTCCCCATAGTACATCCCTTTCATGTGTCTATCTACACAAGAGTACCTTTGGGAGGTCCCATAGAAATATGTTGCATAACCTTCAAGGCTCTCCGTGGTGTAGATGGCCCAATCTCTTGTGCCACAACTCACCCTCATCCCAGCTCACAACTTTGTTTGGCTTACCCATTAATGTTGTGTGGCCATCTACATAAAGTTTATAGAGATTCTTCACACGAATCCCAATCTTCTTGGCTTGTCCTGTGGCTTTGTGTTAAAGGAAAGAATTCCCTTCACTGAAAACCACATCATAGCCTCTATCCTCCAAAATTGTGACTGAAACTAAATTCTTTTTCAAGCCTGGTACATGCATTACATCTTTTAATAATAAGGGTTTACCTAACTGTCTATGGAAGGTAACTGTACCAATCCTGGAAGCACTGTACCGCCCATCATCACCCATTTCGATATGCATTTGGAGGTCCTTCTCCTCCAAGCTATTGAAAAGTTATTTATCTCCCATCATGTGGAAATACGCACCATTATCCAAGTACCACATTGATTCCATTTCACTTGACACCATGCATGCAATGAGCGAGAATTCCAACTCAAATTCTGAGGCCAAAGCCTCACCAGCTGTAGATCCTGAATCCTTATTATTCTTCTTCTTTAGTGGACAATTAGTGGCATAATGTCCATGCTCATGATAGTGAAAACACTTCACTCTGGACATGGCGTGCTTCTTGCCTTCTTTGTCGGAGTCAGATTTGGAATAATATTTCTTTCCCTTCCCCTTCTTCACCTTACCTGCCAAGGCAATTTTCTTCATCATTTGTCTTAGATGAAGATCCATCGCTGGTATTCTGCCTAGTTATTCTTGCACCAAATCCGACCAAAGTCATTCCCAATATGGCAGCTTCTCCCTCCCATTGACAAAGTCCTGATAATTATGCCAACTCTTGGGAAGGCCTAGAAGAGCTAGGCTCACCAAGTCATCATATGTGATAGTAATTCCGACGCTCCCAAGCTCATCCCAACATTGGACAAATTTTGTTAAATATTTTGGAATGGTGTCGCCTTTCTCCATTTTGATTTTCTGAAGCTTGTCCTTCAGTGCCAATTTTCTATGATCACTTTTGCTCTAAAACATATCTATCAAAGCCTTCCACATTGCATATGGAGTCATTTTTCCACGGAGACTTGAGATAATGTGGTCTCGTACTCCCTCCAGTAAGATCCTCCTCACTTTTGCCACCTTCTTTTGCCAAGCATCAAGATTTGCGGCACCTGCTGCAACGAGTTTGGGAATGTCATTATCAATGAATTATTTCAACCCATTTTCCTCCAATATTTCTTCCATCGTGTCTTTCCACGCAATATAATTGGAACTTCCCTTGAGTGTATACTCCAATATCAAGCCATTGAAAGACATTTCGATCTTGATCCGCCTGTCACACCAAGAATACTTTTGCAAATTCGAATTCTATTCAGTCACAAACTTAATTTATTCTCCACTATAGTGATTTCATGTTCTTTTTTACCATGTATAATTATACAAAAATATGTATATAAATAGATTTAATCCGATCAAGCAATGTACTAAAGCAATATATTGAATCCTTCTACAAATCAATTATGGAAAACAAACATGATCGCCAATCACAAGAAGTAAATAAAGAAGAAAATCAGACCACAACACAGATATTTTCCCGGGGAAAGCTTGCTTCTCAAAACCCCTTTGTCTTCTATTGTATATTCACCATGGAATCATGAAAAAATTACAATGAAATATTCTCACAAGGGTCTCTTGCACTCTCACAACTGTTTCACACTGACCTGGACAAAATCCACCAACACTTAGCCAATTTCCTGCCTCTAATCAGTCTTCCTTGCTTGCGCAATTCATGTGGAATGAAATCCCTATTCTTTTGGAATCTCGGCCTTCAAAAACAACGCAATTGTCATGGGTAATCCAAAGGATGTCTTGTTGCATGCGGGCAGCATAATAATGATACAATTGATAGTTAACATCCATTTAACCTTTGTCTCAACTGTGTCTCCACAAGAACTGACATGCATGAAGCTATTAATAGTAAAGCATCAGTTGCATGGCAGATCAGTACATGTGAATTAAATATTATTTAGTTCACTTGATCTCTCACTCATGCAACAAACAGTTACAACTATTTCAACTGAATTTAACTCAATTAATTGAGTTAATTGATTTATCATGCATTAAATTAATGCACTAACTACAATTTGAACTCCATAACTAATAGAATCACTCTGCATGCCTCACCAACCACCCTCAACTCGAAATTCATGAGCTAACTTAGTTTATCACACTTGATTTACTATTACAAGTGATTATGAGATAAGATTACATTTTATTGTCCAATTTAATTAAGGGAAAAATAAATTAGACACACATTTCTTGTTGACTTTTCAACAATTGTTAATTAAATTTCTTTAAATTATCAACATGTGTAATCATTCTATTAAGTATTGGGTCCATTTAATTTATTCTCGAGATTATTTTAGATCTAATAGATTCCTAGGAATTCTTTAGCTTTATCAAAATATAATTGTTAAGATCATTTATTATATTTCATTGTATTTAGATAAATTTATTTACCATTTAGATCTACATTGCATTTATGTCTTAGAACCATTTGCACTTTAACGAATTATTTTTTAAAAGAGAAGGAAATACTTGGCTAATGGAGTTGTAAAACCCGTTAGGAACAACTACAGAAAATGGCTTGGGTTATTAAAGAACATCAGCCTAGATTGTCTCCTCCTGTTGATTAGTGGTCATTTCTACCCGTCAACAAATGGAACTAGAAGGAGGGCCTAAGATAAATTAATAATTAAATCATTTATCCCTCATCCTTTATTATTTCCATCTCTATAAATTCCTCCTTTTTTATCATCACAAAACACACTATAAGGTAGGTTGGATGACAAGCTAACCTAATCATAGTAACATTTTTCATTCTTACTTCATATCAATGGCTCTTGCATAGATCAATGTATGTGAGGAGACTCTCAATTTTTCATTAACTATCATTACTTGTGAAACAGTTCATCTCTTGTAAAAACTCCAATTTTACGATGAAGGGAGTATATTTGCAATGAAATATATGATAATTTTTCGTGTAAATGCATCAATTATATTGTTACTTATCTGAATATTTTATGCAATTTGTTCACTTTCACTTTCAGGGGTCAAAACAAAGACTAGTTTGAATATTTTCTTGTTCATTTTATTTTCACTTGGTTTCAATTTGTGGGCAAATTTTTAGATGCCTTTAAGACTTATGATTTTAATAAAATATGTGAAGCATTGAAGGCTCTACTGATCAAGGTTGATTTGTCTTTAGAAATATTTTCAACCAAGGTCAATCACGCCCATTTTAAGTTTCATCTTAATGATTTTTCTTTTATATTATACCTTATTTCAAATGTGTTTTCCTCCTTCAATTGCATATGATAAAATAGATGTATATCATAACATCAAATTGTGAGATGAATATTGTTCAAAAAATGGATGGATCCTTTATTTATAGATTCTAAAATTTCCATAGAACAGTACAAGGGGTAGAACCAATTCAAAATTATTCTATTGAAAAATAAACTATTGTTTCTTCCAAACAATATTCTACTACTAGGGATATAGTAGAACAAGATTTGATTGTTGATCAAGATGCATTTTTCTCTTCTTATAATTGTTTCTCTAATTAGTTCTTAGATTCAAATATAAATAGCACATGGATGGTGAAAAGGATATTAAGTTTTCTAAAGATTATAGATATTTCCCCTCAAACAAAAGAAGGAACTACTAATCTTGATCAATGAGTTCTACCACATTTAGGAGAAAAACTCAATACATGTCATGAAATTATTCATGAATTTTTTGACTTGTCGAATATACAAAAGGAAAATATTGATGATCATATAATGCTTGATAGTTCATCACCTAAGAATAGTGAAGATGATGAGCTAAGGGAATATGGATCTCCTGAAATTGACATTGATCGTAACTACGATAGTTCATGAGAACCTTTTTCATTCCCTTGTCTCTAATTCATTTTACTCTTCATATCATGATGTCTTTTCAGGATTTGGTTTGCATTACCCTTTATCTACTTTATGTCATTTTATTCCATCATAAACTGATTCTTTTGATATGTCAGGTATGGGTGATGTAACTATTGAACATGATATTTATGAAGTAGAACAGTATCCTCCTTCTCTTCAATTATTCATACTGAAAATGTGTATGTTACAAGATGTCTCTGTTTCTTATATTTCTAACTATACACCCACTCTTGTTGAAATTTAAGATTCAACAATTCTTATTCATCCATTGATTGAATCAAATCTTCATGCTATACTTCACATTTTGAACCAATTGATTTAATCAATGGGAAGGCTCAAACCAGTAATTTGATTTTTCCAATGAATCCTAAAATAGTGCATTCATTAATAGTTATGAATCTAATTCATCAAAGTTATAATTTTTGTTGCCAATTTTATGACAGAATTGCAAATTGGATTGAGGGTTCATATCTTAAAAAAATTCATGAAAATGGTAAGGTTATGTTTATTTTGTTTCTAATGAAGATCATAAAGGTAAGCATGACCTATTTATTTTTATCTTTGAAACTCCAATTCATTTTACTAATTGGGAAGTTCTTTGTCATTACAAGATTGGAGTAGGATTTGATGGTTGCATTGGAAATACAACTCCACTTAGTATTGTGACCATTAGGTAGTTTAGATAAGGTTAATTAGGTTAAGTTTTTTTGTATATTTAATTTATTTAGTTTTCTTGAATAATGCAATCATGAGAAAATGATACTATCAATCTAAAAGAGAGTCATTATCACACCACCATCATGGAAGTTAATTGTCTTTCTTTTGTTTTCTATATTGTTGGTCGTTGTGTTTTGAGGAATGGTTAATGAAATTGATTCTAAGATTATGAAACAAGAATTTTTAAAGTGAAATAATCAATTTTTGATAACTCATAAGCTTCTCTTTTTGTTTCACATGAAATGAAATTCTCATGGCTCTCTTTAGTTTTGGAGTTAATATCATGACCGCACATTTCATTTTGGTTTTAGTTTAGTTTAGCATTTGATTTTTTTGTGTCTAATAAAAGGTCAAATTATGAAACATCTTGCACAATGTTTAATGAAAATTTTAAAGTCAAGTACACACTTATATCACTAAAATATTAAAGGGATAAAGTATGTAAACGTTCATCCCTAGAGTTTAATCCTTCTTATCATTTTTGACTTATGATATGGTGCTACATTTTTTGATGTTGACTTAATCATGGCCTATTTTTATGATTTTTCTTTTCTTTCCCCTCTGGAATTTGTAGGTTCACCTGGTCCTTCTCTTTAGTTTGGATTTCACCATTTTTGGGTTTTCCTTGGCATATTCATTGGGAAAATAGCAGATGATCTTTTGTATAAAACCAGAATATATCTTTAAGGAAATATTTTTAAGAAGATGTCTCTCTTGTGTTGATACTCAAATCCCTAGATTAGTTAAGTCCCTGATTTTGGAAACTTTTTATTGGGCTATGCTTAATATCTCCCTAAATTTTTCCATAATTACTGAAGAACTTTATCTTTAACCCTAATAATAAAAGAACAAAATATCTTAAAAAATAGTTTACTTTTAAGGTCATGAGTTATTTTGGAAATCATGAATAATTAATAAAGGTTAGAAACTGATAACTTTGTATGCCATCCCTTGTTCTTAATGAGCCTTTCAAATTTTCTTCCCCATCTTTTAAGTAATCTCTTGAAGATTAATAATAATCATAGTTATATCTTAAAGGACAGGAAGTCTCATCATGATTTGAGCTACCATGATCATGGATTGTAAAAAAGTGGATTACCATTGTTGGTCACCAAGCCAAGGTAATGTATTTTGGTCGTAGGGTTGAAATACAAGAGGCCTCATCAAAAGTTAGTTTGTTCACTTTTGTTGGTTTTCATGAATGGCATTATCATTAGCTAGTTATCATTCTAGACAATGACCTCCAGTTGATTTCTAATCAAAGCTATAAGAAATAAAGTAAAATGCTATCTAAACTATGTACCTATAACTAGTAAATGGGATAAAAGCACTTGATTGGGTTGAAAGGCATCCTTGTCAAGGTTATAGACGCCTACTGGCAGTAGTGGACATAACTCGGGTATTGAAGTTAATTTAATAATATATTTTACTTGTTTTCCTTGTCTTTCCCAAGACTAATTACAGATAAAGTTTACTATTTGCACATAAAAATTGCTACAATAAACATTTAAGGTTTCATATTTTAACAATTTTTTGAATGATGATGGATATGATTTGGGTATGTTGAAAATTTCCAAATTTCAACCATACAAGTCAGGGACAAAGATTCTAGTTATTTAAGGATTAGCATCTCGAAACATCTAATATTTATTCCTTTACATTTATTATTATGGATCATCTAACCATAGATAATTGCTTCGCTAGTGAGACATCATTTATTGGCCTGCCAACAATGCCCCAACATTTTACTTACAATGAAGGGACCCCCCCCCCCCTCCCCCACACACACACATTATTTTTTGACAAAATCGCCTTTATGTCGCTTAATTGCTTGGTCTTGAGTGGTTTTCTACATCATCTTCTTATTGATTTGGGTGTATGCTGATTTCGATCACCCCATTGGCTTCTACTCTCCCGCAATATTTTTTTAATCACATAAAGCTCGCTTGACTTTGAATGATCTCTCATTTGATGATCTTATCTTGGTAGTTTTCTAACAAATGGAATTTTGGTGCATTCCACTCACAATTTCAAAGTTTGACTACTTTCATAATTTTAGCACATTGCTTCAATAACCTCCTCCTTTGAATTGTTTGATGAATTTGGTTTGACTTGGTTTTTCCATGACATCTTCATAATCCATGTCCCTTCAAAAATATGTAAATACATAAATATATCAATATTAAATAAACTATATATATATTAAACAGGTTATACAAATTATATTTAAGATCATTTGTGCATAAATCTAAACTTCCATGTATTAAATAGACCCAAGTTATCATATTTTTATTTTACATATTATATTTATATTATTTATAAACTATATATATATTATTTTATTAGCCTTATATATAAAAGACCATAAGCAAATAAAAAAGTGGATTACCATTGTTGGTCACCAAGCCAAGGTAATGTATTTTGGTCGTAGGGTTGAAATACAAGAGGCCTCATCAAAAGTTAGTTTGTTCACTTTTGTTGGTTTTCATGAATGTCATTATCATTAGCTAGTTATTAGTCTAGACAATGACCTCCAAATGATTTCTAATCAAAGCTATAAGAAATAAAGTAAAATGCTATCTAAACTATGTACCTATAACTAGTGAATGGGATAAAAGCATTTGATTGGGTTGAAAGGCATCCTTGTCAAGGTTATAGACACCTACTGGCAGTAGTGGACATAACTCGGGTATTGAAGTTAATTTAATAATATATTTTACTTGGTTTCCTTGTCTTTCCCAAGACTAATTACAGATAAAGTTTACTATTTGCACATAAAAATTGCTACAATAAACATTTAAGGTTTCATATTTTAACAATTTTTTGAATGATGATGGATATGATTTGGGTATGTTGAAAATTTCCAAATTTCAACCATACAAGTCAGGGACAAATATTTTAGGTTATTTAAGGATTAGAATCTCGAAACATCTAATATTTATTCCTTTACATTTATTATTATGGTTCATCTAACCATAGATAATTGCTTTGCTAGTGAGACATCATTTATTGGCCTGCCAACAATGCCCCAACATTTTACTTACAATGAAGGGAACCCCCCCCCCCTCCCCCACACACACACATTATTTTTTGACAAAATCGCCTTTATGTCGCTTGATTTCCTGGTCTTTAGTGGTTTTCTACATCATCTTCTTATTGATTTGGGTATATGTTGATTTCAATCACCCCATTGGCTTCTACTCTCTCGCAATCTTTTTTTAATCACATAAAGCTCGCTTGACTTTGAATGATCTCTCATTTGATGAGCTTATTTTGGTAGTTTTCTAACAAATGGAATTTTGGTGCATTCCACTCACAATTTCAAAGTTTGACTACTTTCATAATTTTAGCACATTGCTTCAATAACCTCCTCCTTTGAGTTGTTTGATGAATTTGGTTTGACTTGGTTTTTACGTGACATCTTCATAATCCACGTCCCTTCAAAAATATGTAAATACATAAATATATCAATATTAAATAAACTATATATATATATATATATATATATATATATATATTAAACATGTTATACAAATTATATTTAAGATCATTTGTGCATAAATCTAAACTTCCATGTATTAAATAGACCCAAGTTATCATATTTTTATTTTACATATTATATTTATATTATTTATAAACTATATATATATTATTTTAGTAGCCTTATATATAAAATACCATAAACAAATAAAAAATTGGATTACCATTGTTGGTCACCAAGCCAAGGTAATGTATAATGGTCGTAGGGTTGAAATACAAGAGGCCTCATCAAAAGTTAGTTTGTTCACTTTTGTTGGTTTTCATGAATGGCATTATCATTAGCTAGTTATCAGTCTAGACAATGACCTCCAGTTGATTTCTAATCAAAGCTATAAGAAATAAAGTAAAATGCTATCTAAACTATGTACCTATAACTAGTAAATGAGATAAAAGCATTTGATTGGGTTGAAAGGCATCCTTGTCAAGGTTATAGACACCTGCTGGCAGAGTGGACATAACTCGGGTATTGAAGTTAATTTAATAATATATTTTACTTTGTTTCCTTGTCTTTCCCAAGACTAATTACAGATAAAGTTTACTATTTGCACATAAAAATTGCTACAATAAACATTTAAGGTTTCATATTTTAACAATTTTTTGAATGATGATGGATATGATTTGGGTATGTTGAAAATTTCCAAATTTCAACCATACAAGTCAGGGACAAAGATTTTAGGTTATTTAAGGATTAGCATCTTGAAACATCTAATAGTTATTCCTTTACATTTATTATTATGGATCATCTAACCATAGATAATTGCTTCGCTAGTGAGACATCATTTATTGGCCTGCCAACAATGCCCCAACATTTTACTTACAATGAAGGGACCCCCCCCCCTCCCCCACACACACACATTATTTTTTGACAAAATCGCCTTTATGTTGCTTGATTGCTTGGTCTTGAGTGGTTTTCTACATCATCTTCTTATTGATTTGGGTGTATGCTGATTTCGATCAGCCCATTGGCTTCTACTCTCCCGCAATCTTTTTTTAATCACATAAAGCTCGCTTGACTTTGAATGATCTCTCATTTGATGAGATTATTTTGGTAGTTTTCTAATAAATGGAATTTTGGTGCATTCCACTCACAATTTCAAAGTTTGACTACTTTCATAATTTTAGCACATTGCTTCAATAACCTCCTCCTTTGAGTTGTTTGATGAATTTGGTTTGACTTGGTTTTTACATGACATCTTCATAATCCATGTCCCTTCAAAAATATGTAAATACATAAACATATCAATATCAAATAAACTATATATATATATAAAACAGGTTATACAAATTGTATTTAAGATCATTTGTGCATAAATCTAAACTTCCATGTATTAAATAGACCCAAGTTATCATATTTTTATTTTACATGTTATATTTATATTATTTATAAACTATATATATATTATTTTATTAGCCTTATATATAAAAGACCATACACAAATAAAATCAAACAAACGTTACATATTATAAATGTAAAACACACAAACAAAAACATAAAAATAATAACAACTACAACGTGTGAATAATTGCAACCTACCTATATCCCAACGCACATATTTATTTAACCTCATAAAATCCACCATAAAGTAGCAAAATTCACACTCAGTATTACATTTGATGTTATATATTGTATGAATGGTGTATCCTACGACTTTTAATGCATGCCACAACTGAAGAAAACCTAGGATCACTAGACCAAAATGAAAAAATATACATACAATCGCCACGAGGGGTTTGATACCATACATATATGTGAGGTTGAAAATGGAGTTGTCTTTAGTGCGACTTTTTGGAGTTTCAGATGCCGGAATTTGGTGAAAATAATTGAGGTAAAATCTTGATTTCTGTTATTTAAACTGGTTTTTTGACTGTTTATATAGATTCAACACCCTAAAAAACCCCTATGGAACTTTGATTATGCAAGGTTACCCATTAAACTTCTATTTTCACTAAATTCCTACCGAAATTTAGAGAAATTTGACCAAAAAAACCTACCGTAAAAGCCTTCAAAAAGTCGCATTATAGACTACTCGGTTGAAAATAATTAAACCTTAAAAACAAGTGGCGGATTAGTTCATATTTGAAGAAAATGACCAATCTCAAATTCTGACGTCAAGTTTGTTTATATGTTTTCTTGTATAAGATCTTCGTATCTTTCACCAGATACAATTTTCATATTTGTTTGGTTTTGTTAAACATGTTGATTTTTTTAACGAATATTTGTTATTGATATCTGTTTTGTGATTTGAGGAATGTGACAAGTTCCCAATAATATATATATACACGATTTTGTATATTTGAATGTTTAAAAACTATTTGGATAAGTATGGATAGGAAAGTGATTTTGTTTGATTTTATTTATTGTAGTAGTCGAATCTTTTCATTTAGGGTAAATACAAAATTATAGATTCTATAATCGCTTTTAAAATATTTAAGTTAGATATTATTTTTGGGATTCAACTATGTTAAGTAAGTCATTCATTTATGACCATTTCCATGAGAGGTAGTCGTAAGTGACTAATTTCTCATGATTTTTTAATAGTCCACTTAGCACTCATTGCATCGGGTGATTTTAATAGGGGTGAAGAAGTAGGATTGAAACTAGTGAAATGCATCACATAGCGTCAATCATCACTTATGGGGCTTGCACCTAGTAACCAGGACTTCCCAGGAGGTCACCCATCCCAGAACTCCTATGGCTCAACTGTGCTTAACTATGGAGTTTTCCCCACAATCCACAGTTAAGCATGCTTGAGCCAGAGGAGTTCTAGGATGGGTGACCTCCCGGGAAGTCATGGTTACCGGGTACAAGCCTCGGAAGTCACTGATTGACGCTATATGATTCATTTCACTAGTTTCAATCCTACTTCTTCACCCCTATTAGCATCACCCAATGCAATGAGTGCTAAGTGGACTATTCAAAAATCATGAGAAATTAGTCAGTTACGACTACCTCTCATGGAAATGGTCATATATGAATGACTTAATTAATGCAGTTGAATCCCAGAAATGATATCTAATATAATGCATTGCGGAAACACCTCATAATTAAAATATTTAAGTTGCTTATTTGTTTTAATTTTGTGTAAAGGTGTCATAATGGCAAGAGCTTAAAGCTAAAATTGTTTCATCTAAACAAGATATCGATTTAAAGATCATTGTGAGATAAATGTAAATAGTTTGATGTATTATGGTAATATTTTTCTTGTTATAGCATTTATTGGAGAAGCTATTATGCAACAAATGAAAACTGATGAAGCCTAATTTTAAGGAGTCTTGTTTTCTTGTGATTATGTAATTATTTTGATGTGGAGAACTTTGTTTATTATAAAATGGTATTATTGTAATCGAATAGGGGGGTGTGATTATGTAATTATTTTGATGTGGAGAACTTTGTTTATTATAAAATGGAATTATTGTAATCGAGTAGGGGGATGGATCTATAGTTTTGCAAAATGATAGGGAAGATTAGTACATTGTTATTGTTAGAGTAGCAAGAAGTCTTTGTAAATATAGAAAATGACTGAGATCTTTCATCTTTTTCTTACTTTTTTGTAAATTTATCCTTTTCAATTGAGAATAAAAGGAGACCTTTCCTGCAACTTCAATTGTTATTTCTATCCCTTTTGCAATCATTTTTTATGTATTCAAGTTGTCTATGTAATATGTTTCTATACGTTTTCAATTTCAATATTATTCAAATCAATATTTTCCCCATGTATGTATCTTAAATATTAATTTGATTGTGTTGAATGATTGCAAATCAAATCTGATGCTTAAGGATATTTAGGAAAACAAAGAGAATGTATTTTATTTATTTCTTGAATTATGAAGCACTTTATCACACTGTTGTTAATTAAATTTCTTTAAATTATCAATGTGTGTAATCATTCTCTTAAATATTGTTTAGATCTAATAGATTAATTAGGAATTATTTTTCTTTATTGAAATATATTTGTTAAAATTATTTCTTAGATTTCGTTGTATTTAGATCAATTTGTTTACCATTTATATCTAAATTTAATTTAGGTCTTAGAACTATATGCACTTTAACAATTTCTTTCCCAAAAAATAAGGAAACAACAGGATAATAGAGTCGTAAAACCCGTCAATAATAGCTACACCAAATTGATTCGGTTATTAAAGAACCCTCGGACTGGGTTGTCTCTCCCTTTTGACAAGTGATCATTTCTTCCCATCAATAATACCTAAGGAACCAAAGGGAAAAGAAGTGAACCTAAGTTCTAGATGAGTTGGAGGAATTTTTTTGGAGCATATTTGTTTCCCTACCTAGGCTATAAAAGGGTTTTTGGCACACATTTTGTGAATTTTTTTTCCTAGTGTGGAGGAGGTTGAATACTAGTTTAATCTAGAGGACGATTTGCAACCTTTTTGCAGACTAAGTTTTAGCCATGTTGGAGACCAAGTTTCAACCCTAATGGAGACCAAGTTTTAGCCCTATTGGAGGTTGAATTTCAACCCTATTGGAGGTTGTGTTATAGACTTGTTGGAGGACTAGTCCTAGTTGGAGGTCAATCTCAATACCTTGTTGTGTGCAAGTTATCGGGAGGGAAAATTTAGTTTGAAGAAATTATAATCCTAGATGGTGTCTCTTGAACAATTGTAAATTGATTCTTACTAAGGATTGGTATCCTCATCTTCTTGATGGGTTGGAACCTTCAATTTTTTTAAGTTGGTGATTATAGAGGATTGTTGTCCTCACATGATGGTTGTGATAAATAGAAAATTGTTTGAAAAGTATTCAAAGTGTTTCTTCTTCAAGTTTGTATTTTCACTTTAACCTCTATTTCCATGCATATTGTTGATAATTTATTTTCTTATGCGACTTATTTTTTAATATTAATTATTAAAAGTAAAAAAATATTGATTCACCCCCCTCTCAATATTTTCAAAAATTGGTATTAGAGCAGGTTTCTTCAATAATAATCTAACAATTGGAAGAAGATTTAATATGGGTCATGGCCAATCAAGAAGAATTAATCAAAATTCCTTTCTTTGATGGATCAATTTTTTCCTTTTGGAAGATAAGAATAATAATGAGAGCATACTTGATGTCTCTTGGTGCTGAAATTTGGAAATCTATTACAAATGGATATAAGGTCCCATCTTCTCCTCCAACTGATCAAGATGGGAGAAAGGCTTATGTCTCCAATGCAAAAGCTATGAACTCCATTTTAAGTGGATTTCTAGATTCAAAATTAATTAAAGTTATGCATTGTGAATTATCTAAAGAGATGTGGGAAAAGCTTCTAAGTAACCATGAAGGAGATGATAAAGTAAAGAATGTAAAGCTTTAGACTTTCTAGAGACAATTTGAAAGCTTGAAAATGAATGATGAAGAAAATGTTGCTGCTTATTTTATTCAAGTAGATGAAGTGGTTAATTATATTGAAGGATTTGGTGAAGAAGTTAAATAAACAACAGTTTTTCAAAGAAAATTGAGGTATCTTCCTTTGTTTTTTGATGTCAATGTATCTGCCATAGAAGAATTAAGAGATTTGGAGAATCGAAAAATGGACTAGCTTCACTAAATTCTTATTGCATATGAAATGAGGATGGGAAACTCATCATATAAGGAAGAAACATTTAAAGCATCTAAGAAGTCAAGAAAATGCAAGTTTGGTTACTAATTTAGTGATGAATTTGATACATAAAGGGCTTAGTTAGTTAAAAAAATAAAGAGAAAATCCAAACTCAAAGGTAAGTTACCTCTCATATGTTTTAATTGTGGGAATATATGACATTATGCTTCTAAATTTCCTTATAGGGAAGATAGTGATGATGAAGAAGAACCCAAAAAGGGGTCTTTAGAGGAAAATCTTCAAAAAATAAAAATCTCTATTCCAAAGAGGATGATGATTTTTCTGAAGAATAATATGATTCCGATAATGATAGAAGAGAGATCCTATTTTTAGCCAAAATTGAGGAATCGAGCATATACAAATCCGAGGAGAAAAAGGAAACGGTAGAAGGAGAAAGTGTTAGTGGATCTTGAAGGATAACTTATTAATGCATTAGATAAAATTGATAACCTTATTAATAAGAACAAGAGACTACCCAAGGAAATCATATTCATAAAAACCTATGTTGCACTGGTTATGGGGGCGGCAAGTGCGGTAACTAATTTTATACTTGTTAAAAAATTAAAATTAAAATAAAATTTAGTATTTCATCATAAACATGAATGATGAAATAAAATATAAAAATTATAACTATTACTAATTTTGAAATTCAAATTGCAAAATAAAATAATAAAGTCTAATACTATCTAATCATCATTGTGCATCACAAAAACAAATCTCGTCATCATTGCCCATTGTCAAAAACTTAAGAAGTATTATTAGTCTACTACAACCTATAATCTACGATTGTCTACATAATCATTCTATGATGCATGATGAATCATTTCAAAATTTAAATAGCATCTAAACTTTAAAGACTAAAAGTAAAATTTAATAAAACTGTAAACATGAACAAGTCATTAAAATTTAATTATAAATCCCAAATTAAGAGTGTACAAATTAAGAACCTTGTGGGACTTGTCATCAGTGTAATGTATATCATAATCATTTATAATCACTATTATTTACAGAGCACAAAGAGTATTACCATCCCATATATTTACCTTATAACATTAAGCATTAAAGATGAGTTAGTCATTGTAATGTTTATTTCAGGAGTAATAAATGTTATGTACAAAAGTAATAATGTCATAAAGTGAAATGAATTATATATTATAAATGATGCTTATATTAATTTATTCAAGGATTAGTTGATTGGTTCCTAAAATGAACAATGGAACTTGTTATGTATATAGACAACACCACTAGTACCTCAGTAGCACATTGATAATATCAACTTATCTCTCATCTAGTCTCTCTTGCTCTTCTCTTGCATATATTTAACATGGTATTAAATTCATGTTGATTGTGGCATAGGGAAATTTCAAAGATTCATGGAAAGAAAAGGTTTGTCACAGACATGGAGAAAGAGACAAGTTCAAATTAAAGGAAAATTCATTCATGGAGTGTAGTGACTATAAATTGTAAACATGAATAATTCATTCAAATTTAATTATAAATCCCAAATTAATATTCTCGAACTTCGCCCTGTCACTCAACTCTTACCTCACCTGCAACCTTAGCTCAAGTTCTCTTAGCTTTTTTTACCTTTGCCACCATGAATGGAGTTATTTTTTCAGCGTTTAACTTTTCCTGTCTCAGACTTCCCTCGACTCCTACATGCAACCCTCATAGCCAGTGTTTACCTGCAACCTTCACTCGAGCTCAGTCTTTATCTACAACCTTCGCAACTTTTGTTTACTTTCGTCGACGTGTCTATGTAACAATGTTTACCTTCGTCAACATGTCTATGTCACAATGTTTACCTTTTTCGTCACCATGTAGTATAATGTGTAGTATGCGATAGGTTTAGTTTATTGTGTGTTCGATAGTTTTATTTTAGTCAATAGGTTAAGGTTGCGATAGGGTTTAGGTTTAAAAAAAAATTTAAATTTTTTTTTACTTTAAAGTTTAAAACTTAGTTTTTCAAATTTATTTTTTATCT